>DF242434.1:0-56760 GCA_000507305.1 Breviolum minutum Mf 1.05b.01 | reverse complement strand
ATCTATCTATCTATCTATATATCTATCTATCTAGCTTTCTGTCTTTCTTTCTTGCAAAAACAAATGACTTTGGGCCATCCGGATTCCAGTCCCCACGAAGCCATGTTCACCACCCCATTGAGGAACCAACCAAAACCTCATCCTAAACCCGTCGAAGGAATTCCTTCCCAACTGTTGGACGACTTTGAACCACACCCGATTTGTTCTTCCAGCATTTGGTTTCAAGGGGGGAATGAGGCTTTTACGAATCCCAACTTCGGTTTCTGCCGGTTGGTTGCTAGAGGTGCAACTCTTTGGCCTTTATGCTGCGCTTTGTAGCCCCAAGATGCCGAAGGTCAAGCTTTGGATGGAAGATGCTGAGAGGTTGGTCGAAGGGATGATTTATGCAGAAACGAGTGGGGTTTTTAGCACCAGGCAAACAAAGGATGAGGAAGCAATGACTGCTCGTTTGAGACTGAGACTCGGTGGTTTGTTATGACGCCGGTAGCAAAAACAAAGTTTGGTCTTTTTTTCGAAGCCTTTCTGGAAGCTTCGATAGTTTTCCAAAACCAAGATAGCAGGCAGGTCACTCGCCGATCTATACTGTTTATATTTAGCTTTCTTTATTTCTAAAGACAGTGATTCATTTCCTTATTCTCATTCTCAAGGATGGTGGAAGAAGTTATGGTCCAACGAATTGACGAAGTCGTGCAACTTGCTCGAGATGATGACTGGTTCATCACCCGAATGGTCCGGATTGCGTTGGAACATACGCCTAGAGACTTGCTGTGGCGACAAGTTGGACCCTCGCCATGTTTTCACGGAAATGATGCACATTCTGGACATTTGTACAGCATCAATTTCCTCACTGGAGTTGTGCTGTTGAATGGTTGTCAACCACGACGTTTGCCATCCACCATTGTGGAACATGACCTTTTCCGTCGGAGTTTCGGTGACATCAGCTTCGAGGCCATTTCAACCACTATCAGTTTTTTTCTTTCACGCTGCAAAACATGCCATGGATCTATGGTTTATTGATGTATTTTATTCATCTCATGAATCATCCTGGGACAACTTTTTGGATAGGGCATTTCGTGCCTGCAAGGTGAGCTTGATGGATGGAAGCTTCAAAACTGCAAGAGCCATTGATGGATCGTTCTATGAGTTTGAAGAACTTTCAGCGGGTGAGCTGCGGATTGCAGAACTGGTAGAGAGTCCTTCAGGCGAGACCGGCCAGAGTCTTTTTGGGATAGCTTATGGATAGACATGATGATTTGATGGGTTTAGAACTGACCTTATGACATAGGGGAAATGGTCTAGATAGATGGCTGATGGATGCCGATGGCTTTTCTTGTTTGCCACTTGGGCTAGAGTCTGATCGGGATAATGAAAGATCAAAACATGAAACTATGAATCTGAAGATTGCTGAACACATGATTAGGCCTTCAGCAGTGGTTGAGTTTTGAACATGGTGTATACATGCAATGATGTGTTTTCTAGTTGGGCATCTTGGCATCCCGGTTAAGTTTGCTTTTCAGGCCAGAATCGCTCCTTGCGACTGCTGCCAGCAAAGTGCTTGGAAGAGAGGTTTCCAAAGCGTTTGGTAGAGTTGTTCAGCCACTGGCTGGAAAGAGTGAATGAGGAGGATGTCATTTTGTTCCGCCCCATACATTTCAGGGAAAAGGCCATTAGTTTTGTTCATTTTCTGGAGGATGAAATATGTTTACAGATCCCTGAACATCTTGCAGAGCACCCCGTGGCAGAGTTGCTGAACGATGAGAAGGTGAATGTCCAGGTGAAGGACCAACTTGTTCACGTTGAAGGCCAAGTTATACAGATGCTGCAAAAGTTGGAAGATGAACCTTTTATCCATGCTTTTGTTGTCTATGGCAGCGGGCAACCAGTTTTGAAGAGACTCGAGCTACCTCGAGTCAACATGGTCTTTGAGTGGGAGGAAGAGGGATGGGTCTCTTGGTCTTCAACGACAAGGTTGTGGTCTTGGGTGGGCAGACGTTTGGGAAGAGCTTATTTCATTCCGTTTCATCCCTCACCAAGGGATGTCAATGACATGGGATTTCCTTCCAAGGTCTCCAGAGACTACAGAGGTTATAGATTGGCAAAGATGCAGAAGTTGAAGGATACCTTGATCGACTTTGACCAGTATCTGGTTTTAGAGCGGATCAACGCAAATGCCGGGAACTGAGTTGCATTCAAATGCCTTTAATGTCTCTGTGATAGCTACTTCCATTGTTCCAAACGGAGATTGCTAGGAATGGTATGAAGAGTACCCAAAAAAAACTAAGGACTTGTGTTTGCCTGAATACAAGATCATTCTGAAGGCCAGAACTTCTTTCACTTTTCACGATTTTGGGTAATTGGGAGCTGTCTCAGGTGGAAGTTCCCAGAACGGATGTAGGTCAGTTTTGTGAGATGATGTCACCTATTTTTTGACATTTACTGTGGATCTTTGAAGCTGTGAAGGAAACTTTTTTTGGAATCATGATGAATTTTCATGTCGCGATTTCACTCGCTGCCATTGGTCAAGTTGAGCCTAGGATGCTGACGTGGAAGGAGGGATTCCTCTTGTTCTGAGAAGTGACCACAGAAGTAACACCCAGTTTGACACTGTTGCTTGGCCATGACTATGACCACCGGTGTAATGATGGCTAATGCTGATAAATAATAATCATCATCATGATCATGATTATGAACATCCGGATCATCACGATCATCCATAATATACTGTACTTTTTTTGTCTTCCGGCCCTCCGGCCCGGCCATCCGCCCGGGCCCACCGGCCCGGCCCTCCGCCTCGGCTACCCGGCCCGGCCCGGTCCGACTCCGGCGTCATAGACCAGCCCGGTCCCGGCCCGGCCCGGTTGCTGTTTCTTTTGTTTGTTGGCTTTTCTTCATTTGTGGAATGGCATCGAAGACAGAGTTCTTGTCATAGTATCTCCGTGGCAGGTGACGTCATCCAAACAGGTAGTTTCTACACAGAGATTTTCCTTTATTCAGCAATTTTGAGCTTGACGACTCATTGTATATAACTTGCCCAGATAGTATATATTTCTCAAGGGTTCTTGTATAGTCCACGCGGCATCAAAGCCTTGACGGACTCTGGGCCATTCCTTGAGGTTTGCTTTGATGTACATCAACGTTTTGGACACCTGCAAGCCGAAAGCATCCATTCCAGGTTGTTCCTGGCAAGTCTTTATGCTGGAACTGATGGCGATGTGCCTGACCCACGTCTGGGGGTAACTTGTCCTCAAATCTCGATGCAATTTGGTATTTTTAGCCCTACAACCATGCATTTTCCATGGGCAGCTTAGGACACATTGAAAAGATTCATTTTTTTTGTTCCTTGAAGGCTTTCTCTCAGGCACATCCAATAGGTAGTGATATTCGGATACTTCTGATGTGTACCAATCTCTTTTGCAGTTGGATCAGGTGACAGGCATGGAAGCAGCTGTGGAGCTCTTAAGACAAAGTTGGGTGAATCGACCCCTGACAGATGGGGAGCTTCGACGATGCTTAGCCTGATTGAAGGGTAGTGAAGGGCCAAGGTTTCTAAGAAGCTTTTACTCAATGTCATATCAAGATGATAGCATGCGAGACTACCTCCGCCCGTGACTTCAAATATGTGGTGCTTTCTAACTTGGCCCTTGTTCTCCAAAGGGTCAAGAGTCAAGACATTTTTTTGGGTTATATAAAACAAAGTTATACATCCGCGAGCAAACTGGTTTTGGCCTAGTTGACTCCTTCAGGATTACTTGGGATCCTTCCCTTTGCATCACGTCCACCCTGGACGTTGGACCTTCTATGTATCTCGGCTTTCCACCACCGTCACCCACACTTTGAGCCGACCCGACCAGCCAATGATTCCTTGCAGGTCGAGAGCTCCTACGCTCATCCTTCCAACTTGCGGTTCTACATGGTGTGCCCGCAAAATACCAGGAGGATGGATCAATGGAGTATGGGAAAAAACTGGTGGTTGCAGAATCTAAACAGGAATCTATAGTTGCAGAATAGATGTCCATCCATTGGATTCTATGGGAGGTTGCAGAATCTAAAGAGCGAAAACGCATTTTTCCATAAAACACTTTTGGTACAACTTTTTTCGGAAAGGAGTGGTCGCATGAGAACGAGTCCTTGGTGAACGCCGGCTACATGAAGGAAGCTCGAACCAATGGCTGTAGCTCCCAGGAGAGACTGCTGCATCATATTGTGGGAAGAGACCAGTTGGAAGAAGAAACATGGATATCTCATGATATATCACTATAAATCAAGGTGTGAAATACGATGCAACAGAAATCCACCAATGTTTCCCTTTTCTTGTAAGCTCAGGCATGAGGCTGCCCCAGGCTCCATGTGAGGTAGCCGCATAGCCACCATAGCAAAAGCGAGTTGATGGTTTTGGTTGTTTTCCATGTGACTGCGGCGGCTGTGGCCCCAAAAAATTGGGTACCATTTCGGGACCGCAAAATTGGGATTATGTTTACTATTGATAGGTCCTGAGCTACAGGCAAAAAGGTTCAGCTCTTCGTCTTTATGTAGGGTGGTCTTGCGACTCATTATTTGATCAAAGACCCGTAAAGCGAAGCCAGAACCCCAAAAGCGAAGGCGTATGCCAGATACCATGTTTTCACATGATTAAAGTCCCTTTCATGGGCACATCTTCTCCTTCATTTTGTTTTCACCAGACATCTTCAGCAAATCCCAGCATGTATAGAAGCAGATTAAAGGCGAAGCCAAAGCGAAGGCAAAAGCCAGGAATTTGCTTTTGCAAGACCTGGCCCATGCCATGCTCACAACAGCAGATTGGAAGTGACCTAAAAAGGATTTCTCTGCATTTCTTCATTTCCTATGAGAACTGTACAATTATGATAGACAAAATCATCAAAGCCTCGCAAAGCCAAGCCAGAACCCCAAAAGCGAAGTCTCCAACACTAGACCGCTTTCGGGCCTTTGCATTTTGCACATCCCTCAGGTCCATTTTGAGAGTCCAACAATTTGGGTTGCCATAGTCATGTTGTGGAATACGACACGAGGAGCCCAATGCGCGACGCTTACTGACCACACAGGAGGAGTTGCGATGCTTGGGTCAACGCTCTGGAAGTCGAGAGGTGCGGATTGAGTCGCTGCAAATCACGCGGGTGGAATTTCCATGAATTTTCTCGGTTACCACCGCCGAAAACTAACATTGGCAATGGAAAATTCACCATTTGAAGATGTACTTTCTATTGAAACTGGGGATTTTCCTTTCCTTAAAGCCGGCAGGTGGATCGTCCCAAGTATACTGTGGAGGTAGAGGATTGCCCGGTGTCTTGGTTTACCTGTGAGATGCCACTTGTAACTCTAAGCATGGGCGGAGAGTAGAAGGCAAAACCACATGTTGCAACTACAAGTTTCCTGCAAAGATGTGAGATATATCCTAGAGATCCATCTTTTCCTGACTTTGAATCTTTGACTCCGATTGTTTGGATTTTGCAACCTCCAAGCGAGTGTTTGGTTGTTTCACAAAAAGCCTGCCCTCTCTTTTGCAGGTAGACAGCGAGTATGTGGAGAGCGCAGAAGCGGAGTTGGCGCAATACTATACGAAGAAGTCAGGAACTTAGCTCCTACACTAGCTGGTGCTTGGAAGGGAACAATCAAAAGAGCTTTTAGCACAAATTTCTTTGGTAATCTTTCACAATAGGAAGCTAAGCAGCTATCATCCAGGTTTCTGCGGTTTCTTCTAGGGATACTACTGCTTGTGCGTGGAGTCCACCTGCAGTCGTATAAGTCTTTCAATTTTCCCTGCTCTGCCATTCACCCTTTTGGAATTGGAGTGAAATGTTCCCAGAAATGCAAGCATTTTGCTGCAAATCGAGATGGCAGGATAGTACTATTTGAGCGGGATTCTTGTCCAGATGATATGGAAGGTCTCAGCACTAAAGCTGATTCCTCACAGTTGGGTAAGGATCTTGCCTGAACATCCACCACCATATCCACTCTATAGCAGCTTTGGCTGCAGTCATGGGTATGATGTGGTTTCATGCGAAGCTTTTGCAAGAAGTTGTCTTTGGCTTTAAAGTGCGGAGATGGGCAGAAGATGATCAAAGATGTTGGGAAGTTTACATGTCAGTTGCATCGAGGAAGAATAATTTGAAATTTATTTAAACGCATCCTGTTGATGGTGTTTGCAGCCTATCCTTGGAATCCCTGAATGGATCATTTCGGTTCTTACCCACGGGCTAATCACCAACCGTTGGTTGATTTCAATCCTTTACATTGCGCACGAATGAAATGTATCGTATGGAGAAACATCTGAGATAGTCCGACTTCATTGTCTACCATTGGTGAAGAGATGGAGAAGGAGCCTGTAGAACAAAACATGGACCTTGATGTCCATCGATGTCGTGGGTGTTTCAGGAGTTGCGAGAGAGCTGGGAGGCACATCACAGAGAGCCGGACTTTGAGCTCACGGAAGATGGCCAGAAGGCAGTCTGTTGTTGGCTTACTTTTGCCTGCCAGTTTGACTAAGTGTTTCAAGATGTTCCTTTCTTTTTTCCCACGCACATGCAGGTCGAAACATGGCAAGAGAAGTTGGAGAAAACCAGAGCTTGTCGTAAACAAATGGAAGACTTCATAGTGGCCGCGCTTCAACGATTTCCAGCAGACGAAGGCCAATGTTTTCAGTGGTTGCCATTGATCACAGCAGGTTTAAATTTTCATCCTATGAGAAGTTTGAGGTTCAGCAATAGCAAGGAGGATCTTTTGTCCCCATTTCGGTGAGCAGGAGCCTCAATGTCAGCCATGTTTCAGATGCGGCAGATCTCCAATATGGCGCCAAAGGTGGGCCTCGTTGAGCTTTTTGTGTCAGGGTGACATTTATAGACCTGGAGTGCTTTGAAGTTGAATTTTTTGCGGGAATTTGTTTTGATGCTGATGCTGATACATTAGCCAGTTTCTAATGGGCTAATTGATAAACTTGCACAGATACCTAGTATACACTGTGTATTTTCATAAATATTAATGACTGTATCTAGTTGTATAGCTGGTACTGGTGTGGGCAGTGGACTAGTGCAAACTAGCCACATGTTCTTGCCAGCTGCCACCATCCATCCAAACGACATGAAGACAGGTGACACCCAGAGATTTGTTGCCCGTGGCATGGAATCCAAAGAGTCTGCGGCACTTCAACCCGTTTCTGCTGCTTGGATGGACATTGGTGAGCTCTCAGGTGTTTGAGGCTTGATGTTTTGTTGCTGCATGAAAGGAACAGTCATCCCTTGACTTTGAACCGTCCATGTTGTTCTATTACCTTGACTTAGCTGCCTCTCTCTGTGAAAGTGAGCCTGGAAAGAATCCATCTTCTTTGTTGAATATGTTCATTCAAACTTATGAGTTTGTTCGATATCGCAGTGCCTGACAATCAAGGAAGTTCCGTCTCTTCATTTGTGCCTTCACGACGCTCCTTATGTTATGTCTCTGAGGTCCCCAGAGGCTGAGATGAAACTTCATGCTTTCGTGTTGCTGCTGTTGAAGCTGTATGTCTTAGAGGAGAAGTTCAAACGGTTGGTCGCCCATGTAGCTTGGAATCTTAATCATCTTAATCTGCGAATATTTGGTCAACAAGTTGCCCAGGTTTCGAGTGTCAGAAACTGCAGTGGTTCTGCCCTTTGACCTTAGCTACTCTTGTCGATATATCTGCTCCCTAAGTCGTAGTGCATCCGCCCTATTTGTGGAAATAGTTTCTGTGTGCCAAAATTCCACTTCTACAGACTGCTTCTACAGGCTTTCGGGTTTACCAATAAGCGCAACGAAAACCTTCACAAATTTTTGGGGCAAGTAGATCCCAGCGTGTCTCCAGATGTTTTGAAAGCTTCACTGAACTCTTCCTGCCTGTTGCCAAGGCAAACACGGCAGCGCATGCCCTGTTGTTGCAGGAACTTTTGGTGACACGATCATGGTCTGTGGAGGAACATCCTCAGTGGTTGGTCTTTGAAGTCGAAGAGTGCCTTCAGATCCGACCAGTGCAGTATCAGGCGAATGTGGGCCAACAACGGGAGGTCAGTTTGTATGCTTGCAAATCATATACCTCCTACGGGTCACATGAGATAGATTGAATCTAAGACACGTGGGGTCAGTGGCAAGTGGTTATCATGAGACTGGAATTGAATTTGAGTCACCCGGAAATACAAGGGCTCGATTGCTTGCCAGAAGAAATCTATCCAGGTGGCCAAGAAGCTGTTGGACGATCCTGGAGCAGTGGTGCAATTGAACATGGGCGAAGGAAAAACACGTGTAATTCTGCCCATGTTGATCTTGCATTGGGCCGGGAGCCAAAGAGATTTTTGGAATGCATATTCAGCAAATGGATTACAAAACTGTCTGTCCCCGGTGTTCAAAATACATTGGTTCGGTTCGTGCATGCTATAAGTGTGGACCAACAGGATGCCACCTTGCCGTTGCCCATACCACCTGAGGTGTGTTTTTAGTCTGAACGATTTTGACACACCTTCCACTGCACAGCCGGCATGAAGAATCGGCCACCGAGGATGAACAAAGATTACTACGAATCACCGCCTTGAGTTCGTTGATCAGCGAACTCTTTCACTTTATGCACAGGTGCAAAACAGCAAAAGACGTCTTGAATGTTTGAAGTATGGCATTCTATTCCAACCAGATGCATGTCAGAGCTGGAAAGTGATGGATGCGAGGCATTTGTGCGCCTCCGTCTTGCGACGGAGGATTTTCATGCTGCCGTTCCATCGGGATGTGCAGCTCTCCTCGCAAGACGTGCAGAAGATGATTGGCTCGTTGGACTTTTGCCGAAGGGCAGGAGGTATCTTGGAGCAGGCCAATTTTCACGCTTCCTTGGAACGAATACGTGATCCACGTGTAGAGTGTGCTGGTCGTAAAGAAATTCATACTGACTTTTTGCAGATAAGACATATGCCGTCAAATTTGACACAGGTAAGACGTGGCTATTTTTATGTCATGTCGTTTTAAGCTGATTCCCGGCATCTTTGCACCACGGCTTTGATGTTTGATTTTATTTTGAGGTGTCCTGTTGGTGGCACCTGAAGATCGTTTGTCATTGCGACTAAAATGGCATGAGCTTCGGTCGCAAGGCTTGAGTTTGAGAAGGGTTCATGGCTGAAAGATACGTGGCAGACGTCCTGACAAACTGTCTGCCAAGGTCTCAATGAATGAAAGATGTCATACTCTGTCCATTCACCACTCCACAGCTATCAAACTTGTCCATCAATTTCACACATACCACATGCTGAGAATGTTCATGACCGCCACTTTTCATCGCAGGGGAGGATGATTTGTGCCTGCTACTCAAAGAGCTCTTTGATGTTAGCTCCCGCGACTTGCTTGACGAGAGCGATGAGCTCTTGCGGCACAAGCACCTGGGTCGACCAACACAACAAACCAACAAACCAAAATACCAACGCCAATGATTCTTAGAATTCGTCGAAAGGTGAAGCCATTCTTCTTAAACATGGTTGATGGTTGAATGCTTATACATTTATACAGCTATTATACAGCATGAGTGCACCTCTGCTGCTTGTGAGGTACCATTTGATCTACGCTGTTGGAAATCAAATGCCGTTACCAGAAGGCGATGACCGTTGGAATTCAGCGACTGCATTGCTCAGAGTGGTGCATTGCTCTGAACGTTTCTGAGATTCAACACACACACACACAAAAATACATTACGCATCCATGATGTGCGTGTATCAAGATGCTTTCTGAATACAAAGATTGCTTAAGTTCATCAAAAAGTCATTTTGAAGGATTAGATTGGTCCCCTGGCTTTAATCTCCAAAAAGTTTCAAGAACGGATATATATATATATGTCTATATGTAGATATATAGATACGTATATTAAAAAAAAGCCACAAATCCCCCTTTGTCTCTCAATCTTTCACTTAAGGCTTGGAAGATCTTCTGTGGAGCAATCCGAAGATTGCTCTTCGTGAGCGGCGAAGCTGCGAGGCCTTTGACCATCTTCGTTTGATTCCAGGAGCAGAGCTGGAGCAGACTATGACACGACTCCGACTAGCGATGGCCGAAGCGTTGATGGAAGATCCACCCTATGAACTGGCATGGTTGAAGAACTATAAACCGGGTGCCTTGCATCTGAGTCGCTATGATAGATTTCGCTTCTTTATTTTCATGAATCAACGAGTTTTATGCAACTTGATGCACAAAGCTTCAGTCAAGTCCAAACACCAGATGTAGAATGCTATGGGGTCTCAGCAAATTTAAAGCAATGGAGCGGAGGGTGAATCTTAAAGTGAAAGCTCATCACCTGTGTCTTTAATCCAAGGTGCTTCAGACTACAGGGCCCTCATAAATTTCTTGACAGACCCTGAGCAAGAGGATTCCATTCTTCCTGATGAGCTTCTGGAAGAACGCAAGACCATGATTTTAGCGCTGAGAGGTTTCCTCGCTTTTTCAGTGTTGCAACATTGTTTGGAGAAGAGGCATTCAGTGGAGTATGGCATACGTCGAAGCCATGGCAAGCGGTTGGCAGTGCCCTACCGAGCAAGCAATACGCCGTCTGAGAGATCAGAATTCAAACATCCAGATTGTGCAATAGTCCCCTGGCTTCCGCTGATTTTGATCTTCAAGTCTGATGGGTTGAAGCAAGATTTTTGTTGACAAAGAAGTGATGATGAGGTCATGTTTCTGTGATTGAGCTGAAGGAATTGACTTAAGTTTTAAATCGCTTCTTCCATATTCTGTATCAATCTTTGTAATTCTTGAGATCTCTTGGGTGTGGGCAGGATGTTGCTGTTGAGAATGCATCAAGCTGCTTCAATATGCAGCAGTCTTCCCAGTTTGGATTTCAGGCAGTTGAGCCATGTTGAGCCCTTGAAATCGGACTGACAACCTTTGGGGTAACCATTTTAGGTCAGGCTTCATTCAAGACTATGTGACTTTTGATATTCTTTTTTCCGATTCCTATCTGATCTGTCAAATGTATTTTAGTTGGATGGGGTCATGACATGTTAAGTCGTGCCGTAGGAAAACCTTCACCAGATCCTTAGCAATGATTCTTTCAACTGACCAACTTCAATTGTATTTGCTATTAGAGCGCTTTTGAGGGTTCCCATCAAAGCACATTTATGTGCAAAGACCATATTTGCCATATCTGTTAATCTTTGGGCCCAGCTCCTCTAAATTGGGTCTGGACGCCACATTTTTCGCAGAGGTCTTGACCTTGTTGTCATACTTCGATGATGGTCTCAGCTTTGACGAGCTGAAGCAAGCTTTTGCGGCATTGCTAAAATGTGACCAATCGGTTCAAGAGGACCGCTATCGCATCTGGTTTCAGCTGAGCCGAAATCGCATGGAAGAGGAGCATCAGTTAAGTCTGCAAAGAGTGTCGATGATTGATTTGTCGAACGAACAGCAACTTTTATCCCTTCACGAATACTTTGGAATGAACTTCGAGACAATTGCGTTTTGGGTAACTCGAAGGATGAATCAACCGTGGCAATTTTTTATCATTTGATTTGCTGTTTCGGAGCCATGGAGCCATTTTGTGGAGGAATCTCATGTTGGATCTGTTTGTGGTAGCTGATGCGGAATCAGGTCTGTCACTGCATCTTCCCGCACGAGACGTCTCAATATCCCCAGAAACTTGTGGCCACTGGCTGGGATTTGGTGGATAATGCTGAGGGTCTTGTCGGTGGCTTCAGTGGCACCAATGACAATGCTATGGCCTTACCTTTGCAAGTCCAGCAGAAGATGCTTGGTTAGAGGGAGGATAGAGAGAACGAACCTCGGGGGCGGATTTTGGAGTTGTTGACAAGTTTTTCAAAGTTCCACTTCAAAATTGACTGGCGTACAATGGAAGGGGCTCGAGTCGAATGTAAAGTGTGGCAGTGTGTTTCGAATGAGTACGCAACTTTGGTGATTCCAAAGTACCCCATAGATTTCCATTCTATTTCTTTGGAGCTTCTGATCCAACATGATTCACAATGTTTTCACCTGCAACAATGTTGGACAAGGAGCCTGGATGCTCTGCGTGGAACAAATGGGAAGATGGTGAAGCTGATCTTGGATAATCCAGAGATTCACTTCCTCCATGAAGATGACAAGGCCAAATGGATGAAGGCTCGTATGGGGATTCGGATGATTTTCAATGTTGATCACCTGTATAAGAATCAGACAACATACAGTAAGACTTTGAAGAAAACTCAATTGTTGGTATTTTTCCTGGGCATGTTTCGGATAAGTTTCCGTTGATTTGCTTTCTATCAGTGATCAAAGCTTGCCCTTTCCTCAGCGACAAGCCCAAACGACATGAGGTCGTGGATCAAGCCTCTTCTTCACATGCCAGAAGTCGAGGTTGGGTGAATTTCATGATGAACTGCTTGTCCAAAAGCTGTGCTTTTTTTTGAAGTCTAATACTCCCATGACAGTCTTTTCCTTGTCCAATTTCCGTAGCATTGGAGCATCACCAAAAAATGTCAGCTTCACTTTAGCATGACCTATCAAGCTTGGGAAGGAAGCTTCGGACCCTTAAAAAAAATCCTGGAAATATTTCATCCAATTTATGAAACTATCTTTTACTTCGCACCCATCAATCTGTGTTGGATGACAACTCAATCTGCTTGCGCGAAAAGGTGTGAGAGCATTGATTGACTGTGGAGCTTTGACAGCTGGGGCTACCAACATGGAAATCGCCAAGAGGCTTTTAGAGGGCCTTGAAGGCAAGGCGTTCGGGTGGAATGATGGGAGGGGAAAACTGCATAATGCATTGGTACCACCAAAAATGACTGAGCATACATATGAAACGCACTGTTGATTTACTTTCACTATGTTGTTGTTTTCGGGGACTGTAGTACTTGTGAGATTGATACAGTAATCATAACACATGATGGTAGGTAAAGGGCCATTACTAGAGGGATGTACTACTACTATCTACTACTGCAGTGGTTTTGACACTGCTGACCTGAAACTCAAAAATGGAGGCACTGGTGACGACATCCACGGGGTGATCTACTTTGATCCCGAACGGAAAGTTCCTTGCTTGCAGAGATGGGAGGGACCAGCAACGATAGACTTGATGCAGTTATGACCCCACAAGATCAGCTGCAAAAGCTTTGGTAATCCAGCGTTCTGACAAGTCCGTGGAGGATTGGATGATTTTGGATCATCATGGCCGCTGCTTGCCCAAACAGAGCTCTCCCGTGCGGGAGCAGGAGTCGCTGTGGCGATCAAAATGAACTGGAGATAAACGTAGCTAAGCTTTGTCATTTCGTGATTCATCGTCATCATCATATCATCATCATCATCATCATCATCATCATCATCATCATCATCATCATCATCATCATCATCGTCATCTGATGTGTCCACAACGATGATGTCCAAAAGCAGCGGTAGAGTGGTCCATTTTGAATCAAATGTCCCTCAACGCCAGGAGTGTTTTGGTTTTTTCGACGAAGCCAGAGCTCGGGGAGCAGACTTGAAATTATCGATCAACGCACGGGCCATGGCAACTTGGCATGGAGTAGATTCGATTGAAAAGGAAGACCATCAGAATTGATTACCAGATTTGGGAATGGTGACATGCTACATGGGGGGCAGTTCCATTTTTTTCATTTTTTTAGTATGTCGTAATCATACGGATGTTGCTGGCGAAACCAAGAAAGATGGATGAGCGGCTTTAAGTCCTCACCAGGAACATGCTTTTTTTAGGCTTCCGCTGCCTTTCACGTGTTTCACCAAGGTGACCGTTGGCCCCAAATGTGTGAAGGACAAGCTGATGCAGGCTGTTGGGCGCATGAGGCAACTTGGAAAGGGTCAAACTTTGGAATTCCTGGCTTCGGAAGAGGCCTCACCATGCCAGGGACTGGGGAGAGAGTTGCTTCATTGACCATGTTGCTGTTCTTAGTACTGTATCAGCTAAGTTCTTTTCAATTCCCCGCTTGCTGTCTACTCTGGATGACTGGCTGGTACTTTTATTTGCTGTAAATTTTTGCCTGGATTTGTAGCAGCTTGATGTTTTTTCTCATCAAAGATTGTCGCACAGAGTGATTGTTTCTGGAGAGCAGGTCAAAAAGAAAATCCAAGAGCAATCCTGTGTGGGAAGTCGTCCTTTTTTTCAAGGTGGAGAAGAGGCGTTTGTTTGCCAGCCAAAATGTTGGCGTTGGATGGTTGGTGAGGATGATGTTTCTCATATAGAAAACTTCCTAGTCGTTCGTTGGTTTTTATTCTCATCATTGTTTTATGGGTTAGCATGGTGGTTTGGAATCTTGGGATAGCTATATGAATGGAATATATACAGTGGATATTGACATTTCGCATACGTTGCGGTATGTGGGA
Organism: Breviolum minutum Mf 1.05b.01; assembly: GCA_000507305.1. Taxonomy (NCBI): domain Eukaryota; class Dinophyceae; order Suessiales; family Symbiodiniaceae; genus Breviolum; species Breviolum minutum. Next base: position 42,444 of record DF242434.1, on the reverse strand, counting down.
GTATCCCTGGCCTAGGATTCGCAACCATTCGCCTAAGTTGCTCATGAACCTTTCAGTGAAAGCTGTAAGGTTTTTGAAAAAACAGTTGGTTTGACGACAGTTGGTTTGATGCTTTTCAAGCCACCGTTTTTTTTCAAGAGCTGATGGTCGGCTCCATGTATGATCAATGTACAGCAGGGAGACTAGCTTGTAGTAGATGTATGGTAAATGCATAAACAAATCACAGCTATATATATATATATATATATATGATAGATTCATGTGGAAAGTTTCAAGGGACAATTGAGTGTACCTCTAACAGTGTACCCGTGGTATTTATTGGGTTTTGTAGGGATTCTTGGGGATCATAACCCATAAAGACCCACTATATAGGGCCTATATAGGGATTTCCCACAGGGGTACGTTGGTAGGGGTACATCCAACTATCCCCTGAAAGTTGACCACAGCGTTGTATTCAGTTGAAGGAATCCACAGCGAAATTGCAGGTCCCAGAGATCTCATCGCGGCAGTTGTTGGAATGGGTGATGGCCAACACAGCCGCTCGGTTGACAGTACTTGTATAGCTTCAACCACCGGGACCACAGCAAAAATCGAGGGACAAAATTTGAAAACCCAAGGCATTTAAAAGCAAACTGTTTCAATTATGAGATAGAGGCAGGAAAATGGGGTTGAGGAGGTTCTAGATATGGCATGAAGATGTCATGGTGCAATGGTCAAATTGTATACATTTTTCTTCAGACTTGTGCTGTTTGATGTACGATATATACGGATCACAATATTGTATGTCCTGCTACATAAATTTTTCATATTGTAAGAATACGCACTGTACCTTGTTTTCACAGTGAAGCTGGAGCATAACTCGAGGTCAAAGCAGCCGAAGAGGCATTGCAAGAATGGGACCCTTTACTGAAGTTCAGCAGCTACGGTTTTTGTTATTACATGTGGATCCTTTCATGTTCATTCAGTTGAGTGCCATATGTACATGTATATATAAACAAGAGACATTAAACTTTGTAAGCTGGCCATGGACATGCATACTCCTGGATTGGCAAGAATATCATGAAAACAGAAACCATTGCGCAACATATTTTTGTTGGCCAAAACTGCTGTCGCTTCCTTGCTCGAGGCGAAGCAAGGACTGCACTTCTCAATGACCCACAACAATCCTGAGTTGGCAAACGTAGATGAGAAAGTTGACCTTAATTCCTTCTACAAAGATGCTTTGGTGTCTTGGACCAATGTGATCCGCAGTGTAAGGGAATGCAGTGAAGAACATGTTCTGGTGAAAGATGCCAACATGAACTTCGTTTTACCCTGCATGGCTTGGATTCCCCAAATTGTTTGTTGTCTGAGGTTCCTCGTAAATTCTCTGAAGTGTTTGAGAAGGAGGTGCAACTCTCATTGGAGAGCCTGAGCAGAAGTGTCAGAGGGAAGAATGTGAGACCCAAAAGCTTCACTAGCTTCACCAAAATGGTACAGCAGTCTTTGGATAATTTGAAGCTAATGCAACATACATTTACTAGGTAACTAAGTGTATTATTTGCACGCTGCCCTGTAATCTTGCTTCTAGCCTGGGGTGTGATGAGTCCGAGCTTCACTGCAAGAGTTCTATGGTCACGTGGGATGCTGTAGATAGACAGATATCTATCATGTTGACACCTTGCAATCTTTCATTTGGGGTCAAGAACTTTGGAGCCGTCAATCACTTGTTTTGTGGTGCTGGCAGTTGTTATGGCAACAATTTCAGGAAAGCTGATGGTCGCCTTTACGATTGTGATCTCGACCTCATCACGAAGATCCAGGATCATGTGAAGGAGTATGGGCCAGAACTCAGTGTGAAGGCAAACGCATTGAATGAAGAGCAACTTGTCTTGATTTTTAGTTGCTTTTTTGAGTGTTGAGAACCTGATGATGCAACACAGAAACTATTTGCCCGGCTGCATCCGCAACAAATTCAGCTCAGAAAATATGGACAACTGCAGGCAAAGGACACAATCTTTGGACAGTTCCGGCGGTCCAATTCTGCACATGAATCGGTGCAGAATTGGAACACCATCAACAGCCGTCAGTAAATTACCGAGGGGGGAGTATGAAACGCTGCAATGTCAATCTTAAGTGATTTGCCGTGATTTGCTCTTAATGTAGCACTAGCACTGTTTGGCAATATCATGACCCTGGACAGTACTACTTGGTTGCTGAACTCCTGCGAAGTGGTGTTTCGTTTGAGACTTCACTGTTCCACCTTCAAAAGGAACATGGTGCCGAATCTTGTACTAAGACAAGCCAAGGTGTGAGAGGGAGATTGAGTTGGAGAAAGAGGTGGAAGAGGAACTGGAGAAGGAAGTACTACAAATGACACCAAGGCAGCAGTCAAAAAAATGAAGTGGCCACAGAGCTGACTTGTGCAAGTCCTGTTTGGATTATTGTGGCTGTTGCAGTTGTTGTTCTTGTTCTTCTTGTTTTTCTTGTTACTGGCGTTGTTTGAATCCAAAAACTCAATTCAAGAGCTGCAATGCTTGTGGCATGATAAGTGTACTGTTTCTAGTGATCTCCAGATATTCATTCCTGAAAGATTTGAAATTCAACTTTCTTTCCATGTATAGTAGACCCATATCAGCCAGACCCTTTCTTGAATTTTGCCATGGTAACCTTGCAATTGTGAACGTCCCACGGCTCCCCTTTACCTAAGTCGAATCAGCCCGTCGTTCGCAGGCAGGAGCATGATTGGGACACTTCGTTACTGTGGAGGGCTTCGTGCATTGGGGATTTGCCGGTCGAGGTCATGAGCTTGGCAAAAATCTGTCAATCTACAGATATTCTGAAAGAAATCGATCCATGGCCCGAGGTCGAGGGTATGGGGCCGGGTATTTTTCAACCCCATTTTTCAAGAAAAAAGTCCGAATGAAAGGCAGATATTTGCAGATGTTGCAAGGTGATCAGATGGTTGAAAGATTAGTGTTAACTACTTGCATAGTGGCATAGCAGCATATTTTTCCAAGCATCTGTGAGGGAGTCAAAGATACCAATCATCTTAGCAGTGAATCACAGTCTACGCTTCAGCCCTGACAGGCGAAAATTTTTTGCACCCGGAATTTCCACCTCACCATCAAGGAGGAGGTAAACATGGACGACTATCTACGTCCTGTGGATGCCATCATGGTTTTGGGTAATGGAGAACTATTGCTCGTATCTGATCGAGAAGCAGATGCACTTCTGCAGGAGTTTTGGACCCAAAAGTCCAATGTTTCAGAAGTTGAGATGGGCAAGTCCAACACTTTGGTCAACTTTGCCCTGTGGCGAAAAGACTTTGCGGTGTTGGCTCGGAAGGGCATAGTGGGCTTGCTGCCCTCAGATGTTCCTGAAAGTCTTCAGGATGTGAAAAACCTGGTATCACTGCAGGCCAGATCATTTCCTACAAGAGAATGACAGGTTGATTTACATCAAATGGACGATATGCATATATACGGTAGTTTTCTGGCCTTACATGGCTATGGCTGAAAATTATGTAATCCCCCAAATGTGTTTTTTTTTGGTTGCCTAATATTGTGCCCGCTAAATATGCATTCGCGATATTGCCAGGCTTTCATGGGGAACACTAGCTTCGAAACCGATGCACAGAAGGGAAGCCTCATGGAAATGGTGAACTGCATGGATTCTAATGGTGAGAGTTCCGCTGTGGCCTTGAAACGATTGGAGACTTAGTTGCAAGGTGCAAGGTGTTTTTTTCTGATTTTTTCCTGTATGCTTGGAGGAGTGTATGTGGGAAGTTTGGGTTGCGATTTATACCGACAAGATCCCTAAGAAAGAAAATTGGTGACCACTGCTTTTCAGCAGTTTGATTTCTTGTCAGTAACGTCTGGGAAACAAACCCACTTTTGATATTGCAGGTTCCGGATGCATACTGGGCACACCCAAATTCCAGAACCTTATTCTTCATCTCCTGGATTTTGGCATTCCCAAATAGAGGTTTGGGATGATAGATGGGACAGCGAATAGATCAGGTTCCATTTTCCATTGCTCCAAGGTCAACGTCAGAGGAATGTCACACCGCTACGAACGCAGTGACCTTGCACGTATACTAATCTCACGGTAACTTAGTTGGACGTACGAAAAGGTCATGCCTTTTCAGGAATTTGGGCATCAGGTCAAGATGAATGTTGTTTTTCTTTCACTGGGGTCCATGACTGAATCCCAAATCAGCTTTTTGGTGTATGAACAAATAAGGCTATTGCATTTGTAATTGATGTTGCACCTATGGACTTGGCATGCTCAAAAGGTCCAGCATCCTTCTATCAAAAACAGATGCAATCTCTCCACTGCAAGCCTGGAGCATGCGTTTGGTAAGCTGCTTTATGTGGTTGTAAAAATGGAAATGGCTCAAACAATGTTTTGTACAGTTGTTAAGCTCCATCGGCAATTTTGATGCTCTGTGCATAGTTCCACTAGGTTGATGGCCTTGAGATCAGCCATGGATGGTGTTTGTTTTTTTTGAACAATCCGCCTACAAGAAATAGCTACGGTCTAATCAGCCTACAAAGCTACAAAGATTGTCACCTGGTTCTAGTGGAAACTGTGAAGCTGGCTTCATTGCAAGACAACAAACTGGCAGATATTGAGCGCGAATCAGCAGTCAAAAACGCTTGGTTTTTTTTGTTGAACATTTGGAGACCGTTTGCTTTGCCACTTCAGCAGCGATTGCTAGCAACAACTTTGCCCTCTCATTTTCTTGAACTGGACACATATTCTGCGAATATTCTTTAAGCTGTCACTCAGTCGCGTTGGGTGACGATGTAATTCCACAGGTCATCGCTGTTGTTTCGGCTTTTTCGGAGGCTACAGCGAAGGCGTATTCGCAGACATGGCTTTGTCCAGTTCATGCTGGACCATTTTAAGATGGTATCCATCAATCAATGTATTTTTTACAGGGAAGAGGCTATTCCAGCCATGGAGAGAGCAACAAAAAGAGGTATGTACGCATATACAAAGGATCCTCTGAATGTAGAAAAACTCAATAAAGATGACAAGCACCAGCGCCATGGACACGACCAAAGAATGGATGGTCTGAGATCCAAGTGAAGGGTGGGACTGGGAGGGGAAGGAGAACGGTTATGTCCAGGAAGAGCATTGGAAGACGATTGTTTTCTTTCTAGATGGTTTCTTAGGTGTTTTGGTAATTTTCCAAGGCTGAGCTACTTTTTCAGTGATAGTTCTTGATTTCGTTCGGTTGCAAGCCTCTTAGAAACCTCTTCTCCCCAATCTCACAGCGCTTAGGAGCAACGTCTCAAGGAGCTCCATTCCAAATGTCGTGAGATGCAGGCGGCATTTTTTGGATGTCCTTTGACCATTCTGAAAATTTGAACTTGGAAAAAGAGTTTCCTTTCGAAGTGTATGGACCTCACTTAGCGTCATGACTCAGTTTTTCAAAGCACTTTTGGGTGGCAGGTTGAGGTTGAAAAGCGAGACCAAGAAATAGGCCCGTTCCGCTGGAACACAGCTAAAGTGACCAAAGCTTTCGAAACAAGAAGTTATAAGTGCTGCATATGTAGTTACGAGTCAAAAATAGACAGAATCGACTAGGATTTAGTTTAAGAGAAGGATTAGGGTGATGTTTGATTAGAATTTCTACAATATCTCATGATCAACATCGATCTGTCGAGACCCTTTTAACATTGAAATTCTTGAAATATGTACAGATAAAGACTGGCTGTCCAGATTTTTGCTTCACCCAGATGGATGATTTCAAACAAATCCGAATTTCATTTTTTTGTTAGTTCAAGATGCAAGATACATTTCAGGCAATCAAAAGCAATAAGTTTTTTCTCAGAAAAAAATCTAATCCACCTTGGAAGCTCAACAAAAATCAACCCCGGGAAGGTGCAGCGCAGGAAGCAAGCCTTCAGCATCAAAAAGCTAAAGAAACTATTCAGGTAGAGATGGTCGGATGGCCTCCCGGGCCGGTCAACAGTGGGCAAATGAAGGGTTTCGGTTCCGGAATTTCCTGGTAAAACTGTAAGAATCCTGGTGGAAACCGTTACTGTGAAGGGGCCACATTTGATGTATAACTTTTTTTTGCCCGAGAAGTATCGGAAATGGAAATGGAAAAAATCAACCTCTCAAAGACCTGGGAACTTTTATTTCTTTCTGTGACTTGAAGGCTTTCAACGAAAGCAAAGGCTTTGAGTTTCATTCAAACAATCTCTGCAATGACACCCGCTAAAGGTATATTTATTGCTCGAGAGATACAGTATTCCAACCTTTCATGATTCAAATCATCTTGTGGTATATAAGGCTTATATAAGGTATCGAACTGAAGAAAATCGTGCATCTCTCGTCATCGGATACCGTCGCCGAGTTTGTGCTGACGAGGCTGAAATCGCTGAGGAGAAACATTTGAGCTCCACGGCGCAGCGTCGACAGATGGAGGACTGTTATCATGACAAAAGTTGAATCACATCCCCCTGATGTACTCCACCACCAGAAATGTGGGTTTCAAATGGACTTGTTGAGGGAAAGGTTATGAATCCATTATGGGCGGGGAGTCGTGTTGATATTGCCCCAGGTGAGTTGTGGATGACAGGTGAACGTTGACTTGTCCAAAATTGCCGTTTGAATCACAGATGTCTCATGCAGAGTTTCAACTCACAGAAGCACTAGAATCAGAAATCTTACCATAGGCATGGGTGGAGAATGGATCTTCAGCATCAAGAGTGATGCTCCTAAATCATTCGATCAGGAGCAAGATGAAAGTGTTTTTGTAGGTCCACATCAAGCGGGAATAGACTCCGATTGTTGTGCAAGGATATTTTCATGTGAAGTGAAATTACCACAAACTACCCAAACCCAGCCACTTCGAATCCAGGAGTTTAAGGCACTTCATAGTGCCCGAAACCGTGAAGAAGAGTTGAAGATGGAGAAACGACAGATTTGCAACGAAATGCAGGTGGGTCCCGTGGGGGAGCAGGGCTTCATAGCTTCAATTTTTGTGGGTTTCATGATCCGCGGATCCCGCGTTTTTTTTTGGTGGTGCCGTTTATTTGGCACCACCTAGTTCTGGTATTTTTTCACAATGGGATGTGTTTCCCAAGACTGGAGATCTTGTGATTTTTTAAATGGAAATTCCTACCTATTGGCAAGGGTGAACTGTCCCTTGAAATCGGGGATGGCTCACGAGTTTACATTGTATGTTGAAAGACAATCGGGAAGATGAGGACAAACTCAAAACAGCAGAGTTGATCGTTTTCTGAAAGAAGGTAGTGTCATTTCTATCCACCAAAAAGGTGCTAGTAGAACCCTTCGTTACTCCTTCCAGCTACAGTTCTCTATATGTCAGTTCCCTAGTCACCTTTGCATTGTCTTTTCCGTTTCGAGGTGATGAAGCAGCGGATACAAGAGGAGATGGCTGAGGATTGATGAGATGTTTTGCTTTGGTGTACCTACTTCAATACATAGCTAAAGCAATTCAATTGCAAATTGAAATAGCCAGACAGGTCTGTCTCAGTTCGCACTAATACGCAAAAAATCTTTAATGTCTTGGAATGTTGCTCCGCTTAGCACCTGTGACCGCCACAAGACTATCACATGTTTAGCAGTACAATATCGTATGTATTTTATTATCCTCCACTTTTTGGGTTTCTTGGGAGACTGTGAAACATCCCGAAGTGAATATTTACATATCAATTAATATCAATCCAACTTGATTTTTGATCCAAAACTGTACGCAACAAATATTCAGTAAAACAGAGTTTTTCACTCACTCCACTTGGGGGGAGACGAGGGTATAAGTTGGATCTCGTCACCACCAGGATGACATGCAACATTTTGAGGTTTAGGGAATCTCAACCACTAAACCTTTTGTTTGCCACAAGCCAGCATCTTGGAGTAGTTGGGGGGTACACCCCGAAGATTTAACATTTTGAACCTGCAAATGGATGGTTCAGATGATTTTCCTTTTCCAGGCGAAAGATTCTCAGGTTCCAGCCGTTAATCTTCCGGGGTGTAGATCCACTCATGGCTGGTCAACCTACCCCCCCATAACGTAACACCCCCAGAAACAAGGTGTTTTTCATAGCCGGCCTTATTAAGGGAAACCAATGGGTTTTCATAAGGCCTTAATAAGGCCGACTTCTGGGGAGGTACGTTGGGGAGGGGTTGGTTGACTACCCATGATCCAAGGTTTGAACCCTGCCAGGCCCAACGCTATGAGCATCTCCAAGTAGATCAACGACGTTCGCTGCAGAAGCAGCGCCAGGCGCTGCGGGCACAGGTGCGAAGCCCGGTGAAAAAATGGAGCAGTTTGATGATGAAACCTGGCAGTTAAGGCACATATGTTCCATGTGATTTCCTGTATTTTTCTCATGTTTTTTTTTTGGAAGATTCTTTGGGCTTTGTTCTTTTTGTGTTTTTGTTTTTTTGGCAAGATATTTTTAGTTTTTTTCAGTTTTGAACAAATCCAATTTGATTAATGTTTTTTAGATGGGGTGAACTCACCAACGAGCTATGGTGCGTTTGTCAAAGAGCCTGGATTCACCATTGAATATTTCAGATCCTGACATGAACATATCGTGTTTTCGTCCACCTCCATTTGTGGGTTCACCCGTTCTTGCCAATGACGTTCTTGCAACCTTATATCGTCAAGTAGTTTATCTCGGATGTTTAGCACCTGCTCTTAAAAATATGTATTCAAACAATAGGGTACATAATGAAACATGATAAGTTGTTTGTGAATAAAGATGTACTGTATATATAATGTCTATAGACAATCTACCTATCACCTGGTTTTGGGCCTGGATTATGTCCATGCAACTGGTAGTTTCAAAGCTCACTGTCGCCAAAAAAGATCGTTCTGTTGTTCCTTGGCAGGAGAAATCTTTAGAAGAGTTGGAAGCTGTGAAGGCATGGTGATTTGGTGATTTGGAAGGGTGATTCGATTGATCATCGATCATTGATCATTGATGACGATGACGATGACGATGACGATGACGATGATGATGATGATGATGATGATGATGATGATGATGGTGGTGATAGTGATGATAAACGTGGGCAACATTTCTTGTTTGAGTGTGCCATTCTGCAGGAACTACAGTATCAAACAAGAGCTGTTGAGCTTGAACGTATGTTGATTCTGTTGAGCATTTTTTTTTCATGCCGTAGGGAATCGGAATGAATATTAGCATCCTTCAAAGGGAAAGGTCATTTTTGCCAGCAAAAGGTGAAGTTCTTGGAAGAAGCAAAGGAAGAAAAGTCTCGGCTGCAACCACCTAGTGGGCGGAATGAAATGCTTGTGTGGTGTCACCCACGGTTGAAAGATGGCAACTTACAAGAAACAAATGAGCAGCTGGTTGGAAAATTTGACGCTGGGGACACTTCAACATGTTTTGAATTTGGTGTTTGTGTGAGACAAACCTGGTATCAATGGTGCTTGTTTAACGCATGGGAACACTGAACCCAGTACAAGGCGATTCGCAATTAATGATGAAGATCCCACCAACCATTCAACCCCATAAATGGACATAAATGGTAGTGTCTGAAGACAGGCTTAGAATTTATGCGTCTATAGTATATTCTAATACTGGTATATTCTCATCAAAAATTGGCGGGGGAGGGCAACCTACCATGAATCATGAAGACATTGAACAAACATCCAGTTATTTTAATTTCATTGAGTTTCCAACTGGATTTTTTTGGGTGCATCCAACTTGGCATCCAGGTTTGTTGTTTGTTGGTCAATTAGTAGTAGGAAAGGTTGGACCTCGAAAAGGTTCACAGGTTCACCAACTAACCTTCGTACAGGAAATCGTTCAGTTTGATAGGAATTACACCAAACCAAAAGTTTAACACATAGAACCTGATTTCGAAAAAGAGATACTGTATCCTTTTTGCAGGTTGTTTTTTTCCCTATTTTTAAGGTGAATCGTGTTGAAAATTTCAGGGGTGTACGTATGGATGTGAGGCACCCAACCAAATTGAAAGACCCAACCCTTCGGCGTCACAAGTTGCAACCCCCTCAAAGGCGACAAGAACTTCGAGAGAAGATGCGTGCGTGGTTGCAACGCGAGGAGAAAAAACTTCCACGTCAATCCAAGCAGCCAATTTTTTGGTAGATCTTATGACATCACAGATGGTCTTTAAGGGAACCCCAATGTTTTTGGTGTATGGGAAATGACCCATTCAGCTTGGGGAATGAATCTTGAAAAACATATTCCCAAACTATAAGCTTTTAACCCTCATGAACACAAGTCGCACTGTAGAACCGGTTTAGAAAGAGCAACATAAGTTACTTATTGTTTTTTGTGGGATAGCTTCATGGTAAATCAGCTTCAACACATTATCTGGGATGGTTGGTTCCGGGAGCGAGGTTGATGAAGGTCTATCAGAAGGTCACTTCTATATTGACTCCATCAGGAAATGGTTGGTTGTTGCTTATTTATCAGCCTNACAGGAGAGGACCCAGGGGGAATCGAGCCCGAGACCTTTTGGATGTGGGGTGGTCGTGGTGGTCGTGGTGGTCGTGGTGCTTGTGCTGTGGTGGTGGTGGTGGGGGGGGGGGGGGTGATTTTAGGCGAAGTAAAAGCGCGCCCCAAGGACATTATCAGCTTTAGCTTGGACTATATAAGCAAAAGCAAAGTACAGACAAGCAATCCGTCATCAAGCCCCATTCCACTAGACACCCGGCAAGGCCGGCGGATTGTTGTTTTTCTAGGTCCTAGGTAGATATATCTAAGCAAGAAATCCGTTCATAACGGATTCTTAGTAGAGTAAACAAAACCACCAACATGAAGCATCAATGTATCATTGACTAGTCATTCAACCTTTTCTTCATTTCATCGGCCGTTTTTGTGGTATTTTCTGGAAGGAGTTGGAGATGCAAGAACTTCGTGAGAAGTTGAACATTGGCATCCCACAAGAGATTTTGGAGCTGGAAAGACGTTTAGAGGCAGTGATCTCCCCGTGCTTGGACGGACAATCCCAATGGACTTGGGGCAATGCATGAGTTGAGGATTTGTTTAAGAGCTGGTTGGCAATTTCTGGAGGAGTGTGCTGATGAGTGATGGAACTTGGGAGATTCGATATAGATTTTGGGATTTGACAAGTGCTATGTGGTTGGGCAAATTTGGGTGGTTGGTAATGAAGGGAGAAACCACCTGAGGAGAGAAGGGTACATGTGGATGCAACTGAGTCAGCATGAAGATGATTTGGCCCATGGATTTCTCATTCTGGATGATTCTTAAATTATTTCAGATAGATCCTGAATGTCTTGTGGTAAAAAAAACACATCCTTTGCCCACCTCTCTTTCCACTATGGAATGCCGGAATGCCCAGGCTTCACGACAGGAGTCGGTCGATGCGGAGGTGGAGGCGGAGAAGATGCTGCAACAAGTGGAGGTGCCACGCTCTTGGGAGCTCGGCAAAGCAAAAATTCCAAATTTTGTGGGATTGATGGAAGTTTGAATGTAACTGGATGGTGAAGGATTTTTTTGTTTTGGGGTAAATATTTTGCAATGATCGCCCCAAAAGAGAAAGAAATCTGCGACAACATAAAAAACTCCAGCTGGCACCAAATCTTGAAAATTGGACAGGAGTTTCAACAGCTGATTCCTGTGTACACTGAGCAGAGACAGGTGCCCTGCAAATTTTGGGGGAGTTGGTTGTTGAGTTGGACTTCTGACCCCACCGAGCCATCAACGAAGTTCTGAAGTTTGGATTATGTACCTTTTTGAATCACCGGTGCGTTTTTTTTGTGGGATATCTGAGGTGATGAAGGAATTTGGATTCTGGTTTCATCATGGGATATTTCTGAACCCTTGTTAATATCAACTGGTGAAGGAATTTTTGTCCATCAGTGGGTGTGAAAGAAAAACATGATCTTGATGGCGAATCCAAGTTCATGGCACTTTCCATGGGGGATACTCCTTGTGGGAGAAGGAATTTTCAGAAAGGAGTCCCTATGATATGGGCCACCTTGTATTATACAAAACGCAGGCGACGCATCTTGAAACAAAAAGAGAAGAAGACATCAAGAGGAAGTCATGTGCAACGCAATCATCCCCCCAAAACCTATGATATGACATTGCATACCTCCGAAAAAGGGAGCAAAACAAGCAATTTTGGTCATGTTCCATATATTTTAGGATGGTTTTATCATGACACCCTCCCTAAAAAAAGTCCACAGCCACATGCCATGGACCTGTTGAACACCGGTTTGAGCTGAGCAAATGACTTGCAAACTGTTGATTCAAGGAATTGCGGTTTACAGCCCCAATATTTGGAGATATTTATTTGGAGTTTGGAAGATTTCATTTTTTTTTTGGATAGTGCATCTACTGTATGTTTATCTACATGTTTATCCCGTCTAAAAGTGGGGCCGGGGGATTTCTCGTGATTTTGGGATGATCTGATGATGATCAGAATGTGTATTGACCATGCGTATACTGTATACGCATCTATTTTTCATTGAGGATTCACCGTTGATGATTGAAATTCCCTACGTGAATACCATTCATTTCAAGGGTCCAAAACATGATCCAGGAGTATCTCGAGCAGATTCGAGATATGACAGAAGAGGCCACACCCGGACTATTTCAACGGTTTCAAGAGGGTTGTGAAGAATGATGAACACTTTCGTCCAATTTTTGTGATTAAAAGTTCTTTGACGGTTTTCAGGCCCCTTCAAAGACATCATAAGGATAGTATGTCAGAAAGCTGGCAGTTGAAACCACTACCACTAGTGGCATTCCTTTCAATGTTGTGACGAACTGCAAAACATAGAGCAGCACTCCCAGGTTGCATTTTTGGATTGGATTTCGCCACAGTCCCAAATGTGTCGATGGAAAAATTTACCTTAGATCATATGTTTTCTTTCCTGAATGGGCTGTTGTTTGTTGTACTGGCATCCCAATTCATACCCCAGTGATTTATTTTAGCACACCTTTGACGCTTCCAAATGCCCTTGGTATCCCATCAACTCATCCGCAAGTGATGTGTTCCAACCAGAAAGTCATCCAAACTTTGATATTTGCCTGTGGGACTCACAATGATTGACCCCTGGCTGGAATTTTTTTGACGCATGGTCCCAAAAGATCTGTCAAACTCGCACTCCGACTTGAGCCATGTTAGTATCCTGTGGAACTCAGGATGCTCTGAATCAAGAGGAGCTTCTCAAGGCACTGATTTTACAGATGTCATACCGGAGAAGGTTCAAGTGTGAGCATGGAGAATGAGTTAGAATGAACCATGGCTTTGGGTGGTGTTTTACCACAGTCATCTTTTACATTTCCGAACAATTGTGGAAAGATGCAACCAACATCTTTAGGTTTTGGACAGGTTTTTTGAGGCAACCAACGTCAAAGCGTCAAACCTATCAGAAGCCGCCTGCCGGGTTGTGGTTTGATTGCTGTTGCAGGGCCAAAGTCTGTTGTTGGAGAAGCAAATGAAGGCAAGTCGGAAGAGCTTTGTCCATTTTGGTGCTGTTGATGGACACTGCTTTCTGGTGGAGCGGCTGAGATTTCGTTAAAAGTGAAAGCGTTGCGACTAAAAGATGTGAATTTTGTTATAAATAACGCGATATCACAGTATGATATTGACTATATCAACTGGTTATTTAGGGTTTGTCCATCAAATCAGCAAAACAGTTCCAAAGTAGGACCGCCCACTTGAAAACTACGTGAAGGAAGGATTTACCATCCGAATTCACAATAAAAAACTGCTTCGTCATGAATCTAATTTTAGTGCTTTGATGTTTGGATATAAACTCCCTGTTAAAGAAATGGCGGGGACAGTGTAAAGATTCACAGGGAGGCTTTAGCAAAAGCCATCATTTTCTTGGTGACTGGGTAAGTGGATTACTGTGGGGTATGGGGGAAAACATCTCAACATCTCTGAGCAAGTATCAACACAACCACCCTAGTGGTCGAGACCCGAAACTGGATGATTTTCATGCCTTTCATGCATGGGAGTGGACCCAATCTGTGATTTAGTTGGTATGCCTGGCAGTGAGACATTGCCATTCCAAAAAGCTCCCAATTTTATAGTACAAAGTGGGTCCCGGATCCAGTTTCAAGCAGGGTTTGCAACCCCACCCATAGGGGTTATAACCCCAGTTACCCATTGATTTTCGGCCATTTAGAGGTGTTAGAATTCCATTTATAACGATCGTAGGGACCCATCTTGTAGGGGCCCATAGATGCCTGGTTCCAAAGCGCTGGGTTTCAAGAATTTCTGCCAGGCAGAGGAACGGCAAAGACGCCTAGCAGCTGGTGGAAGCTAAGCAGTCAGAAGCATGGTTAGGGTTGACCACCCCCCAACCAGGATGCAATAATCACCACCAGAATGACATGAAATTTTTAGGTTTGGGGAATCTCACGATAAACACCTTTATTTTCCAACGCATGGTGTTAAATCTTGTTCTATGATGTAATGAGGCGTATGTTGAAAATATATGATGTCTGTCATACCAATATGATATAGGATGAATGAGGAATGCGGTATTTTTTTGCAATAATATTATCTTTTTTGGTGTCAAAATTCCACACGTCTCTTTTTCAATTCTGACTGCTGATCCATAGAAGTTTTTTACAAGCGGCTTCTGTGATTGTTCCAATTGCAGTGGTCTGTTGATTTCATGTGTCTAATTCATGCTTGCAATGAAATGCTTCATAATGCACGTTCTGACAGGAAAAAAGGTCGAGTGGGATGTCAGGAATTGGGGCCTCACAAATCTCACAAATTCGTTGTATCCTCCAAATTCAAATTTTGCAAACACTGATTTGGGGTCCATGTTGTGCGACTGCTTTTTCGAGAGCAAAAACCGGCCTTGACAAGCCTCAACACGGTAGAAGTGTTTGCCAATATTTTCTTCGCCAGTTGCATAGCACATTTTTAAAATCATTTTGGTGCGGATCCATCCAACTCTAATCGCTGGGAAATTCAACTGAAAATCACTGGAAATCTTTTTGGGAAAAAACCACTGTTTGGATGTGTTGCTCGAAATGCCACGCCGCGGTTTTTCGGTTTGAACTCTGTAGATACCCCTAAAAGGGGTATCCTTCTTGGATACTTTTGCCCTGTCAGAAGCTGAGAGACTTCGATAGAATGCATTATGAGAAAGTGTTTCTTCTTTTAAACAGGATTGGTCAGTGAAATAGGATGTTTATACTATATCATTTAGTAATGATAATGATCATCATGATGATAATGATGACAGTGAACGTATTTGATGAATCATAGTGACAAGATGATAGATAAGGATGATAATATAAATGCTGATCATCCCAAATGTTGAATTCCCTATGCAGAAAGAGGAAACATTTTCAACAAAGTTCACCACTCCTCCCTTTGCCTAGGTGGGGGGGCATCATGTCGGAGCTACTTCAAAATTGGCTCAACAATGAGGCGCCACTGTGAAGTACCCGGGGAGAGCAGTGAAGCTAAATGTGGTGCTCAATCGTGGGAAATTGGCTGCACAACCGGCAACAAAAAAAAGCAAGTCAGAAAATCAGAAGATTTGAATGAAGCGTTCCAACCCTAAGTCTGCAAGAGACACTACCAGTGTTTTTTTCGAGAAAAGTAAGGTTTTTTTTTTAGATATCATTTATATAAATCCTATCCACAAGTGACTGATTTACGAAACGTGGAAGTGATTGAAACATGATGGTCACATCATTCATTTTGTTCAAACGTGGAGACTTGAAACTGCCATGGATGCAGGTGGGCCTTTCGACCAATGTCTCCAACTTTGAAAAGGAGCGCCGCCTCTCCCGTTGAGTTTTACAAGCGAAGACATCTTCCACGGGGTGGTTGGTGACCGCTTGAAAAGGGGATGTTTTTTTTTCCCGCTTTTTTAATGGTGACTTCTGTCATGTAGTTGTTAAAGGTGGACATTGACATAGAACAAGTCAACAATTTTTTGGGGTTGGTGATTTGAAAAGTATCGCAGTTTTGTTTATAGAAAACGATGCTGTTATGGGCTTCTGTCAGGAAGACACCCCCAAATTTATTGCAGGGACAAACTGGAGCCTTTTGTGCACTTCCAAGTTCTATCTATGAATTAGAAAGTCATTCTTTACTGCTTCCAACAATTGTTTTTTGTTTCTTGAATGTTTTTGTTTTCTGCAGGACTTTTCCTCTGGTTACCTCTTTGGAGAGATCTTGCATAAGTTCTGGCAGGCAAAGGTTTTGCGTCAAGTTGAGTCGCCAGAAATCTCTTTGTTTTCTGTGTGCGGTTTTGCTAGGTGTTGTTGTTGTTGTTGTTGTTGGACAGTTTTTGTTTGAAGAGTTTACAGCTTCTGCAGGCAGACTTTGAACAGTTTCAGAACAAGTGTCTTTGGCAGCAGAGCAATGGAAAATGGCAAAGGTCGAGTTGAAGTAGTATGTTAGTTAGTTGCGAGATGGGTTTCGATGCCTAGACTTCGATGGTTTTTCTTTGACCACAAAGCTTCCCGAGTCAGAAACTCCTTTGAGCAACCACCAAAACAACGGGTGCCGAAACACCGAGAAGACGCCGGAAAAAGACCTCTTGGCTGAGGAATTCGCACCAAGCAAAGATCGCCAATTTCAAAACGCTTGAGCCGATCCTAAAGGCCCCCAAGCTGTTTGGTGGGAAACCTTGAAACCACTTGGCTTTTCAAAGGTTTCCCTAACAAACATGATTCTCAAAATTGTGTTGGTACCAGGACAGGTAACAAGATGTGCCTGGCAGTCATGCTTTGTTTAAGTCGCAATGCATTGCAACAATGATGCGGTGGTTGGCTGGGCAAGTTCTTTCAACGAAGAATCAACCTTCATGTTGGATGCGGTGAACTAGAGGGTGAATATGTTTGGTTGAGGGGAAATGTTCGGCTATATTGGTTTCACTAAAACCTCGTTTGGCAGGTACCAAAAAAACGCCGGGTTTTGGGTGTGTGAGTCACGAGTTTTTGGTTGAATGACCTCCTGAAACTGGCTGATCAGGCGCTTGGCATCAAATTCAATGCCACCCTGATCAATGCAGCCGGGAAGCCACAGTTTGAATGGCTAAAAGGCAACGCAGTTTCTTCAATTGCAGTAGGTCAGCAGGTGGTCCTATCTTGGTCTGTAGGTGCATACATGTCACTGTATACCAACTGACCAGTTTGTGGCTATGTGTTCCTAAAGTTTTAAGCTTGCATCCATCTCAACAAGGGTACTATGACTCGCATATGTACAAGTCATACAGCTCATATATTTTTCCCAATGTTTGACACACTGGCACCAATGCTGGCTGCCAAACTACCCCCGAATCCTGGTTTAAAAAAGGTCATGAATGGCGAACGAGGTGCTGCTTTAAGGTGCAGATTTTCAGCGAAGTCACCAGGGATGGGGTGGCAAATAAATGCTGGTGGAAAATTTTGGATGATGTTTATTTACCAAAGCGACTTAGGTAATGTTTACCACCTTGGATGTAAACTATGCTACTGATGTGTACTCTTTAAACTCTCAACCTGAATTGGTTGGTTGGGTTTTCTCTATTTACTTCGGTACAATCAGTGCCGTGACGCTGTATTAAAAAACGTACTGTGTATGTATAATATAGGCATACACAGCATGAAATGAGGTCTAGAAAAAAGCACCAGGATTCATGAAATCTTCTTTATTTTGACGCTTAGGTCCTAAGTGCGTGCTCATTATGTCGTCAAGAAACAAACATTGAAAAGCTCACTCCTTGATCTGCCGAAGCTCATTTTTCAAGGAGGCTTTTTCAGAAGCGAATCCAATCAACTCCGAAGCATCGGAAAATATCCCAAACCCAAGTGGTATAGAATAAAGAGTGGAACCTATCCCATAGGATATAGAAGAATTTGTGCAACAAAATGGAATAAAAAGGCAGTGGAAGATAATTCCCCCTAAAGCTATATCAAGCCTATGCGAAGTCAACTTCCGCTTGGATTTTGGGTTGAAAAGATCCTACAAGACCTGGGACGAACAGGACCTTGCTAAATTCATAGGGGTTTATTATGTTTGTCATAAATTCATGAAAAGGAACCTCTGTGTAGAGGTCGCAAGCATCTACATAAATCCACTCGAACATACCTGAGTGCAAGTGCGATCAGCTGGAACATCAAAAGCCATGGCGGAGGAGTCACAGGGGATGCATTTGTGATTGCTTTTGTAGTGTTTTGACTTGACTGCAATGATTTTCAATGTATATATTTCCAGAACATTTAGGCATCAGAGTCATGTATGGTTGTTTTTTTTTGCATGGGTTATATTATATTACACTTGCCATCGGATGATGTTTTGAGAGCATCAAGTGCTATTGTGTCTGTTTTTTTGGCTTCAAGTCGGTTGCTACTACTGATTTCCGAACATCGGAAGCTTCTGGGAGTTCCCGGGTGGGGGACCTATCTGAGAGTTTGGGTCTCAAAGGGCAGTCATAGAGTGGTGTTAGGACGAAAGTTCACTTGCTCTTTGCAGGGTAAATGCAGTATGATTGATACAAGTGATATTGTGATACTGTCACACATCAAAAGGGGAGTCTGGATTTTTATAGGCATACACACAAAAAAGGTTCAGACAACTGATCATCCATGAAGAGTGAAATCACAACCGGAGATTCATTGAATAAATGGCACCTACTGTTGATGGTTCAGAAATCCTGCCAACCCTTGTAAATACTGGCATGAAACTACCAACCTCAACTGGTGATCGCTGGATTTCTGAACCATCAACAGTAGTAACTTCTCCAAAGGATGATGGTTCACCCATCCACCCATCCCAGAGGAGCCACCGTCTAAACGCCCACGAGCATCCAATGGGTCACATGGATGAAAGGAAAGGTGAGTAGGACGATGGATGAAAACTCGAGTTTCTAGTGGCAAACTGTTGGTTTTTGTTGGTTGGTTCTTGGATATCACATGGACCAGAAAAAGAAAGCATTACTGGGTTGTTGAAGTTGTGAAGTTTTTCTTGGTGGTGGCTTCTTTTACAAGTGCAAACTCTTTGGGATGATATTCCGAACGGTTGTGGATGGCACATCAGGTTATCAGGTCTAAAGTGCAGCTTTCCCCACAAAGAAATTCAGCAAATTCTTCACTTGTAGCAGGGCTTCTTCCTATTTTTCTCGTCTTGTGGAGCCATTTTTTTTCTCCCTTGGCCATGGGAAAACTGCAGGTGGTCTGCTTTTGGTGCTGGGCAAGCGGAATGTTCTGAAGGCAAAGTGAAGGTATTGATCAAGGCTGGTTGTTGAAGCTTTCAGACTGCAAGAGTTGGTTTTTGATTCACTTCAGGCAGCTTGTTGTTGATGAGTTTTTATGAGTTGCAAACTGGGAGAAGCAAAGGAAGTGGCCAAGAACGGCTGCTCATTTTCTTCCAATTGGACACATCCATTACCAAATGTAAGCCAGACGATGTGGCAGGTGGCCGATGCTACCGGTCATGCAGCACAGCCCAACGAAGCCATCGCATGCGGGATTGGGTGCCACGTATGAGAAAGGGCTTTTGGATCAGAAAATTACCTCGCCTTGGGTGAATAGGTGCGTCTCAAAATTTGGGACTTCCCCCAAATCATCAATCAAAATGCTGGATTATTTGTGGAGCAGAAACCATCGTTTCTTGTTTCTTCCCCCCAATTTTGAGACACACCTTCTTTTTGTCGACCAAAGCACACAACTAAAGCTTTTTTCTTGCAAAATGGCTCTTTTATCCAGTTGGCAATTGTGTATTGTGTATGTTCATGTCATGTATTTTCCCAGTGATATGATGTGATATGCATATTGCCTTCTAACTATTGAACCTAACAAGTCTGTATTCACGTATGAGGCAACGGCTGGCTCTCTTGGCTCCTAGTGTGCAAGAAGATACTCCGCCTTGAGTCATATGGTCATACGTCATGCCATTGAAGAACCTCAGTGTTATATGTTTAGATGTACGTACTGTACCGTATGCATATTTTTTGCACGTTGAGAATCATCTGATTCCTTGCATGATTTTGAAAAGAGCAGCAACACCAACACCAACTTGAAACCACCTGAATCGCTTTCTACATGACCGTTGGGCCAAAGGTACCTGGACCATATGTTGGATCAGTTGAACTCTCACGGACAACTTCGGCTTTCTGTGCAGGTGCCATTGAGATGCCTTGATGGCCTGTTTGGTGAAACATGAAATTTCAGAAGTTTGAGAATGAAGTTCAACTTAAAATCCCATGAAGCTTCACAAGCTTTTATCGGTACCACAGGCATGGTTGGACTCTGAGAAGATCTCTCCACATTCCAACGTGGCCTTCACCACGGGGTGTGATCACCAGGTGCTGGGGCGAAAATTGCTTCGTTGCACCCCCGAAAAAGGAGCTGGGAACCTGAAAGTCTGGAATCTCTCCTTCCAGAAAGATTTTGAGTGGGGGGGATGTACACCCCCGGAAAATTACGATGGAACCCGAGAATGAAGGTTTGGAGTATTATTTTCTTTTTCAAACAGGTGATTTGCAGGTTCCATCTCAATTTTCCAGGGTGTATCGATTGTTGGTAGATCTTTTAGATACACAGTAGATATCCAGATTTTGCAGAGCACAGCTCCGATTTTTAGATGTCTGACCAAGTGGCAGGTTGCGACCCTTGTGGGTTCCGCCCTTGGTGCTGCTATCAAAGAGATGCTGGCTTCTAACAGGACGCTGATGATGAAACATATGGTGAATTTGCTGGTGACTTCAACCCACTTATGTGTTTTGAAAAGCCTTGTTGGGGAAGATTTGCAATTTGACTGACTAAGATGGATTGAAAGTACCAAGTATTGATGTATCTCAAAGGTTGTAGCATTCAGCTGGAGCTAGACGTTATGCTGGTCCATCATACTGGTGCAAACGAATTGACGAAGTCAACAGATTTCACTGTAACTGGCGAGAATTGGAATTTATCATTTATCTGATTTTTTACCTATCATAGTTGGGTTGAAAATTGGATTATTATTACTAGATGATTTCCAAGCCAACTTTTTGTTATGAACAAAGTTGGCACAGAATTTGTTTCAGAATCACAAGGAATCGATTTGGTGTTTCCAGGAGTGCTGGCACCTTTCGTTTTTTGGTGCCATTGGATGAGGCACAGAAAGATTCATGGCTGTGTTGGCTACAAGGTCTGTCAATCATCAGAGTTACAAATTCGGGGTGTGAAAGCAGCGTCAAATTCATGGCCTTTTTACTTGCCTAGTAGATGATCTGACACTTCAAGTTTGCGCAGATTTTTCAAACATCTAAACTTAACATGTCTCTGAGTCGAAAAGACACTTCCTTCCATTGCTCAAACCACTGGCAGTTGGTTTTAAACCACTTCCTTCAAAGAGGAGTAACATTTGAACTCCAGTTTTGGCTTCTGATGGAAGGTGTGTTACGTTAGGTTGCAAGGTTTGGTGTAACTTCCAAGTCCCAAAATGCTGATTGGTGAAGGCTCTCACGGATCTTTCCCTCATCTTCCCTGCAACAGGGGCAAAGGTCATGAGGGTGGGAGGTGAGGGTTGGACCATGTTGGATGTCAAGTTTTCAGGAGACAATTTTGAACTTTTCAGGGTGGAGATTCAACATAATGTTATTTTAGTGTACGGTACTGTAGTTGCTAGGATGCTTGATGGCCTTTTTTTGGGAGGGTGATCCATTTGAAACTTCAGACATACAAGCCTTGCAAAGATGTTCTTATCAAACTCCTCCATCAAGAAACACCTTTTTTTAGTGAATGGCTGGAATCTGAGAAGATGTCTTGAATTCTGATTTCAGATTCTTGGAATCCATCAGCCACTCACTTCCATGAACGGTTTCTTGGGATCTGTACACCAGGCTCCATCCAGCGCTGTGGACTTGGCACCTTTTGGTAAATTTCCACCTGCAGGGCGTTCACGCATTGGGTGTTTCAGTCTCTGGGCTCTAAGGTTTTTGGTGTGAAGATTTTTTAACCCTTGGTTTTTTTTCTACCATATTTTTGCAGAAAGGCACTGTTGTGAGTTGTGGACTTCACTTTTCCGGGGACTATTTTTGTTTGTTTGTTGCTGTGCTACCTGTTTGATGACCTTGGAAACAATTTAGTTTTTAAGGTTTATGTAAATATGTAAATATGATATAATCATATCATAACATATATATATATATTTCAGGATTACCACAAACCATTGTAGTTTTGGGAGCCGTTCATTAACCAACCATCATTTCATTTGTTTTTTCATATCACCTGTTTTTGTTGTTGTTGCAAAGACTCGACGTTGGAAACGCCACACCTGAGGAACATGTTTGACCTCCGTGGTGCTGCAGCACTTTGCCGAGGCCCTGGATGTGGGCCTCGCAGCAACTTGCCTGTGGGGAGGCCGACGCCTCGGGGGTGAAATCCCCTGCCTTGTTTTTTTTTTGCCAAAAAGATAGCTGGCTTATTGGGGGAAGAAATGGAAGTTTGTTTTTAGCCACTGAACTTGTTGATACAGGCTCATGAAAAAGGTGAAGCAAAGGGTGGTACATCAGTGTTTATTGATCTCGTCTTGAGCTTCTTTTCTTCCTTTATGAGCCAATGTGTATGAAAATACTCACGTGTCAGCTATAGACATGTTTTTTTTCTTATTTTCGGAAACGATCGTTGATGTATTTTGATGATAATAATATGACACGAATCATACTGTTGATGGTTCGGAAATCCCAAGGCCAACCACCTGGAATGTATAAACTAAGACTAAACCCTGTTATTCTGCATATCAACTGGTGATCGCTGGACTTCTGAACCATCAACAGTATCATCAACTAATCCTCACCAAGAACCAACAGTTTCAGGGAGTGTAATCACCATATAATCACCATTTATTTCCATAAACCATTATAAGGATCCCTATTAAGCAACCAGGATTTTACATGTTGGTTTCCTTGCAGAGATGAACGACCAAGGTGAAAAAAGTGAGAGGAGATAATGCGCATCACATCGTGGAGGCGATGCCAGTTGAGCGTGGAAGATGGGGAGATTGTTTTTTAGAAATCAATAGACTACAGTCACTTTTATCTAGGGTTAGGGATGATGATGATGATGATGATGATGATGATGATGATGATGATGATGATGATGATGATGATGATGATGATCATGATGATGATGATCATGAAGAAGAAGAANAAGAGANAAATTAGAAGAGAAGTAAGAAGAGTAACGAAGAAGAAGAAGAAGAGAAGTAAGAAGAAGAAGAAGAAGAAGAAGAAGAAGAAGAAGAAGAAGAAGAAGAAGAAGAAGAAGAATGATGATGAAGAAGAAGAAGAAGAAGAAGAAGAAGATGATGATGAAGAAGAAGAAGAAGAAGAAAAAACAGATGACGATGAACATAATTTTACATAAAATTACCAAGGTTCGATTGTACTTTGCCTTTGCCGCAAAAGGGGCTGCAGTTTGTGAAAGTCATGGAGCTACTACAGTCTCAGTGGTTCAGTGGGAAGCATCAGATCATTTTTAGCATTTCCCGATTACTTCGGTAACATTCATTTTACTGCGAATTTGACCCACCAACATTTGATATACTAGCAAAAAACTTGCAATGTTTCCAGCCTCAAACTTCCGTACATCTAGAATACAATTACATTCAATTACATTGAAAAAAGGGCACTATAGTATCATCTTGGTTGGCAATGCTGCCCCCAAAAACACCTCCTGGGGTTGCCATCATGAAGCGCTCCACCATTGCGCCAGGCTACCTTCAAGAGCTTAGCGCGATGCCTTCGTAGTGCGATGGATACCTTTCTACAACAAGCTGTCTTGTTACCTGCCGCGGCACCTCGAGAGACTCACAAGCAACGGGGAACCAAGGAGAGGAAGGAAGATACCCAAAGGTGGTAAGGTTGGTGAAGGGTTCGGGGAGACGTAGGTTGGTTTGTTTCAGGTTTTTCCATTAGGTTTGCTGAGAGAAAACTCTATCGAAAAGGATGACAGAAACCACGATGGAGAAAACATGACCTAGCTATCAGCAAACAGTGTTCCAGGCACTTTGTAGGAGACGCGTCAGAGAGATGTTAGCCAATGTATCAATCAGATTCTTTGAAACTTTTTGATGATTTCAAACTCAAGCCTTCACCAATAAATGATTGAACAAATCAACAAAAACCTTCACCATTCAAGAAATGATGAAAAGTTAAACACAAGACGTTCACCAATGAACAGAGCGTCTCATTTTTTGCGTTTTGTTCAGGAGACCAACATTGATATATATGTGAATTTGGATGCACCGCCTGAGATATCTCCTGAGAGGACTGCAAGTGGACCAAAGGGATGGTGGTTTCGTGGCGGAAAGAAGTTCCTCCCGGTTTTTCCATCTTATCTTCTACTGTTTCTCCACGAGAACATCCAAGAAAAAAAATGGGGATTATGTACTAATGGACCAAGTATATTGGGCTCCTTGAGTCCTTTCACGTTTTTCTGAAAATACTGAAAATACTTTTCATCTATTGTCAAGACATTTTGTGGTTGTTTACCTCAGTAGGGGGAGTTTATCACTACCCCAAGAAAGGTGATATTACTTGCTACTAAGATATACTAAAATGGGACTTCCCCCAAATTTAACTGACATTAATATTGATATTAGTGTTTGTTGATTCGGAATTTTCTTCCCACGTTCTAAAAAGCCCTGCAGTATTTCCACGGGACTCACAACGTTGGATGCGATGCTGCAAAAGCTGTCGACGTTTCGAATCACTGCCAAGTGCAAAGGGGACGTCTGGATTGATGAACACCACAGCACGGAGGATGTGATGATTACGGTGGGAAGTTTCGGTGTTTTTTTTTTTGGCTTTTTTTTTTTACATTTTTTGGGGGTTGGTGAAATGTGGTTGGATGTTGGATGGGAATATGGAATAAGCACACCAACTTTTGTGAGATGAAAGGATGACTTTTTCTTTGAACACATTTTTTTGCGAAAGGTGACTATCCTCCAAAGATATACAACTGAATTTCACTTCTGTAGCGACTTTTAGAAGCCTGACCGTCTAATCCTTTGAAAAAGGTGGAATGCTTGGAATTATTCTACATTTGCATTGTGGTTTGAACACATATCTACGACATGGAAGTTTGAGCAGGTGGTTAAATTATAATTAAAGAACCTTCCAGGTGATCATGTCGGCAATGAAAAAAATGCTGGGTGTTTGGGTCGGGACCATACTACCCTATTGATTGGGAGAAATCCTAGTCATAACATGGGTTAGACTGCAGTTTTTATTTCAGAATCACCCCTTAGCTCGATACTTGGTCGCTATTTTGCAAGGTCATGTGGACCTTCTCACCCCAGAAGATGGAACGCGAATCCATTGGAACATGACCTCAATATTCTCATTTGATTTACGCTTGCCACCAAATCGCAAACCTAAAAGAACGTTGCCTTTCCAACAAACATCTCCAGTAAAATTCACCCTCCAACATTTGGGACAATTCTTTTTATTGAGGATGCATTTCTTTTCTGTGGATTTCCCAAACATTTCCCGCCCAGTTGCTGTCAGGTGGGTCAAGGCATATCCAGTGCTTTAGGCTCCAAGGCAGGATGCTGTCGAATGGCTTGGGCAGAGGCACAACATGGCGAGGCTAAGGCGAGGGTGCGGATTGGTTGGGGGGTTTGGGGTTGGGGGTTGATGATTTAGTTGAAGAAAAAAAAAATATATATATATGAACATGTTACCTTTCTGGAAAGTTTAGTTTAGATGATTTTACTATAGGTTTTTGGTAGTTTCTGGTGTGAGTTTGTAAAGAGCTTTTGTGACATGAACCACCGAAACAACCACAAATTTTGCGTCTACATTGAGTGAAGCCGGGAAGCATTCATGATCCTTCCAATAGTTTTTCTCGATTTCCTTGATGTTGCTTTGTGGGTGGCCTTTTTTGGTTCTGATAATTTCCCCAAGGTAATAGTCACCACCACGATGACATTACCTGTTTAGTTTCATGGATCGATAAACTTAAACGATTCATTTGCCACTAGTACTGGGAAGAGGACACACACACAAGCCAACATATATAAGTTATATAAGTTATAAGTTATAAGCTCATAGACATGATTTTGATAATTCCTATCTTCAGCCAATGGTTACTGGGAACCAAGCCACACCCAAGGTCAACCTCCTAGTGGGGTGGGGTTTTCAGTCCATGCCGTTGACCCTTCAAGGTGCTTTGTGTCATGGATCTTTCCAATCGACCTGGTTTCTGCAGCTTGGCATGGTGTTTTGATGTGGGAAGAAAAAAGGCCAGGTCCACGGGTAACTTGGAACCAGTGATATAGGTTTTGCCCTTGAAGACTAGTGAAGGTGGAGTGATATATCCAGAAATTACATCCACTTGCAGCTTTAGTATCCAAGTTTATTGTGGGATGTAGCAATCCTAATCATTACAAGTAGAGGAGGCACCATATTAAATAATCGCAACCCTCCCATCATTTGATGCATGTTGGAAAGTCTGGCACAAAAATCCTTAAGATCCTCCACCCTTATCCTTTGGGAAGGATCTGAGAACATCAGGATATAAGCCTCAATGGTCAACCGATGAATGTCACTGCCTGAGGCTGTGATCTTCGATGGCATGGACGATGTGAAGAAATGGCAGAGGATGTGTCCGTTGAGATGCTTGGTGAATTTGAATATATTTTTGACAAAACCCCCAAAACAACACGGAGACTTGGATTGTTTGGAGGGAGGAACCTTCCTGAAGTTACCTAGATTAGTGATGGTGCTTGGTAGGTAGGAATGCGATGAGTCAAAATATGATAAATCACATAGCCACCGAAAGGCAAGTGAACTGGAGGGTCCAAATAGATTGAGACATAGGAGATCTTCCATGAGTTTTTTTGCAGTGTGTTAGTGAATTTTTTTTATCCTTTGCAGTTGCGTCTCAGCAAGATTGCATACCTCTTCAGAAAAACTAACATGGCAATGGAAAAATCACCATTTGAAATAGGAGATACATCTTCAAATGGTTGGGTAGGTGGTGCTTTTAGATATTTTTTTATTTTTACCACTATTTGGGGAAGATTTCCGATTTGACTCATATTTTTCAGATGGGTTGGTTCAACCACCAACTAGAAATGGTTGGTTTTCCATTGTTTTTTGGTAGTTTTATGGGGGTGGCTTCGTCACTCTCGGTGGCGGTTTTTCCCGCCATTTTTTGTGGTAAAATGGCGCTCCCAGATGGAGCCTGGAAAATGTCACCAGTTGCACCCATTGAGTCCACAGATTTAAAGAGATGTCCTGATGATGATGATGATGATGATGATGATGATGGTGGTGGTGGTGGTGGTGGTGGTGGTGGTGATGGCAATAATTTCTGATGATTCACTTATTCCGGTGATAAATGACTTCTGATGTTTGTCCATGTCCACCATACTGAGGATGTTACATCATTGTTTCGAATCTTTTGCCGCTTAGCTTAAATAGCTCCCTGAAAAACTAAAGGCTTGGTATGGTCCCCATGGTCCATTGACATTGCTAGCATTTTGGACATATAGGTTGAAAATACATTGGGAAAAACCATGTATTTAGAACTGGCTATGGATCAAAATGGACGGGGGGGATATGGGGTTTTGTGACCATAGATTTGGGAAAAATGCTCCCATTTTTGATAAACTTCACATCCTCCAATTTTTCAGAGAGGAACTTGGCGACTTGGCTACCCATTTGGCCAGGTGATTGGTTTGATTTCCTGGTTTCGGCCAATCAGATTGGGTGTTTTCATCTAGATTTCTCAAAATTCCGAGATCGATTAGATTTTGTTTTCCACAGACGTTTCACTTGGTGAATTCGGGGTAGCCAACGTAAGGTGCCATAAAAGTTTCACCCAGATACCCCCCCGAAGTTTAACAGTTCGCCCCTGAAAAGTTACCTTCCCAATGCAGCAGTCTTGCAACCACCATTTTTCAGGGGCGAGCTGTTAAACTTCGGGGGTGTATGGGTTGGCGAAACCCAATTTCCTCAGATGGGTATAGGAGGTTGAAGTTTGCTGTAATCCTTGAAACTGGCAGTTGATCCATCAGAGGTATCTATTTCATGTAACATCATACCTTTGGCCCAAGCTGTTTTGAATAAAAATGATGGCAAGGACGGTTTGGATTAGGGTTCTTTTAACAATGTCATTAAGGACTTGCATTTTTAATAATTCATGGGTGTTTTTTTTCCCAGCGAAAGGTGAAAACTAAGGATGGGCAGCAGGTGACTCTCGTCATCCTGAGAAAACTCATGCAGGAATTGCCCCCTTACCATTTCAGCAATTGGGTGAAGGATTCCAAATCATCACCCCGCAATTTCTTTAGGCAGGATTAGCTTTCAAGCTCCAGAGTTTTGACCAACATAATTTTGAAGCTCCTTTTGAATCCTCCCAAAAGGTAGACTTGTTTGAATCGTTTGATCTTTCAAAAAAAACCTGAGCTTCATTCAGCTTAGCGAAATATCAAACTTCACACAGATAGAATGCCAATTTCACCGATGTCTTATGTCGCACCCTTTCAGCGGTGGCTTTTTGACACATGGCTTCCTTTTATGACGTGCTGCAAGTTGACCAGAATGCCAGCTTGGATGAAATCAAAGTGGCTTTCAAACGTCGAGCATTGCAAGTTCATCCCGATAAAGGTGGAAGTAAAGAGCAGTTTCATTTGGTATATCAAGCGCTTGAAACATTAGCTGATCCCAAGGCCAGGAAGACTTATGATTCGAGAGCGGTTTCGCTCACGAAACCCACGGGAAAAACCACGACAACGACATGTAGGAGTCCTTTTACCACCTGTGGGGTTCGCCATGAAAGGACGAAAGCATCCGGCAAAGCGCAGGCGAAAAAGGATACCGCTCGAAGCAAACAGACTTCATGTCCTCCAAAGATGGGACAAAGTGGTGGTCTCAGTGATTCAAGCGAATTGCAGACCAAGATCTTGATCAAAATCCATCGTTTTTTGAAAGATTTACCTCGAGATGTGCGTAGCATGGTACTCAGCCATGAGTTTTCACAACAGCAACGATTAATCTTAGAGAAATGGATGGTGGAAACCTCTCCGACTGCACAAGCAAATCAGGGACCAAAGCAGCTGACCTGGGTAGGATCCGGAAGTAATGAAGATGAGGAATCTCAAAAAGATAAAGGGCATGAGCCATGCCAAGCTCTAGCATTGCTTCCAAGCACCAAATTCAACCAGCCGGCTGCTTCTTCAAGGAAGCGCCGGAAGAGAGGGGCTGGAACGCCCGTGAGTAGAGGTGTTGTGGGATGTGTCAAGAAAATCAAGGCTGCGTATCGAGCATGTATTTGCTTTGATGCAATTGAGATTTACACTGGACAAAGTGATTTACCAACAGCTCTGGAGTACTTGGTGATTCTTACGACTATGAAGCAGAAGATGCAGGGCAGCATGTTATCCAAAGGAACAGTAGAAGAACGCTTACAAGAAGCCATCCTTTCATCAGCTGAAGAGCATGGGAAGGAATATCAAGAGCTCAATTTGCGCTTTGCCGTTTTTCAACGTGCGGGAATTTTCATTGGTTCAGGTACCCAAATCCGCTCTCCCACGACACGGGATGTGAAAGACTTTGGGAAGATCAGGAATGCCTTGGATCCTTTTCGGAGCTATGCGAAAAGAACATGGCTTGGAGGTAGTAACTTGGGTCCGGTGATTCGTTTCAAGTTTTTTTTTCTTTTCTCCATTTTTCGGGTCGTTTTTTGCTTTTGAACTTGTCTAAAGCTTTTTAGACTCGGATTTCTTTGCAGAATGGTTGAGCAATCACCTACTACCAGGTATCCATTTTTGGTATAGTCCTTTGCATTTGGAAGATGCCTGGGAACAATATCAACGTGCTATTGTCGAAGCTTGGAAAGTGGCTGGAGCTGACAGTAGTAGTTTTCTGGTAAAACTGGGTGGGTTGTATGAGGCCAATAGCAGGTTTCGTGAGAAACACCTGCTGACTTGGGAGAAGTATCACATGGCCAAGCAAGATAATTGGAAACATCAAACTCGAAAACTACGCGCTAGATGTGACCGTGGTCCAGATGGTCAATGGAGGTACTGGGAACGGCAGCAGATGGCCATGCAAGATAAGAATAGGCACAGACCAAGAAGGTTTCGAGAAAGGCGGAGAAAGGCTCAAGTGTATCATGATGACAAACTTGGAGCTTTAATCAAGCTTCTTCTCCGATGGAGTCGTTTGTTGGAAAAAAATGCAGCTTCTGCTCTGCGAGAGCGTCAGAAAGTTGTACGACAGCACATCAAAGACAAGAAGGAGAGAAAACGATTTGAGGCTTCCGAAAAGAGACGCCTTCGCGCAGAAGAGCGTTTGAGGAGAGAAAATCTGAGAAAGAGGATGAAATCTGACTTTATGGATGGTCTCTTTGGACAACGCAAAAAAGGTTCCCGCTGAGAAGCAGAAGGGTCGAAACGATGGATGATGTTGAGATTGAGAAAGTCGTATTTTTTTGATTCATAGTTCGCCCTTTTGGCAGTTGGGAAGATGACCACTTTCTGTCTTTCCATATTGTAAGTGGATAAACTTGTATATGTTGGTTTCCAACCTAATCTATCATCTGTTTCTACAGTTTATAGATCATCCCTTGTTACAGCCTATTAATTATTGGAAGCTTTATAGGGCTATATTTTGGGATGCTCATGATCACAAAATGCCCAGGTTGTGAATGCTTCCATGACGGTCCACTTGGTGCAGGCAGATCCAGCTTGATGAAAGGGTCATGGGTTGCTGAAGTCCCAGAAAGCCAGATTTTTTTTTGACAGACTTGAAACGTAGTGATTTGGAAAGTGATGCAAGATTTTAGCTTTTACTGAAATATGACCTATTTTTACCACAGAAATCGAATGTGGAATCTGAAAATGATGGATTCTTGTTAATCTGGAAACTGCTCGAAAACCTCCCATCTTCAGGTTTCCAGCCATTGTTTTGTCTTTTACGTCTTCTTAGACAGACTTCAACAAACACTTGTTTCATTTCATACGATTGTAACAGCCAGAAAATAAGACACACCTGAAAAAAGATCAGGTTACAAAGCCTTATTTTTTTCGAACACAACTTGATAGAAAGCAACCAAAATCTATCAATCAATCTATCTATGCCAATCTATCTGATATCAAATATCTTTCGATTTGTTTTGGACTCAGCTTCAAGCTTTTCAAGCTTTGGGAACTTTGGGAACTTTGGGTCATCACCTAGAGGTACTTCCCAGCGCAGCTGAAGCTTCTGCCATGGACTTGGCATTAGCTGCTGCGGAGGTGGACTCACGTAGATCAGAGGATCATAGGTTTGTGGGCCCCATCTCTTATCAGATGAGATTATGAAAATTGTGAATATATCAACTAGATTATATATGAAATGTACACATATATATTATAGATTATAGATTACAGATGTATGTTTGTCACAAAATTAGGTGATCCTCCAAACCCCAAATTTTGCCTTATTTTTCGGAAAGCAGTGGATTTTGAGGCTTCACTATTATTTTGAGACACATCTCATTCGATCATTAACCCAAACGGGGGTATCTAACCTGATGATCCAAACGGTGGTTATGAGGATATGAAAGTCGACCCCGGGGAACATGCATGACGGCAACTTCTGAGTTTTTCTGGGAGCTGCGGGAGAATAAGCACAACTACAGAACTACAGCGATGTCCGCAGGATCATGTAGTATGTGTCAATGGATTATGTGAGGTTAGTCAACTAGGTATTGCTACCTAAGCCATTCTTGAATGTATTTATCCAGGAACACCAAGATATTTCTAGCAAGCAGAAACTTGTTAGATGGTCTCTGCTGATGGGGTCATTGACTCTCACACCAATTAGAGTCATTTGACGAGGTCAAAGTATTGCTACATTCATTTCTGCATGCGGGTGTGGTTCAAAACGCGGGTAAGGGGTACCAGTTTTGGGGCATCCATTTTTGCCCGTATGGGAGGCAATGGGAGCTGCGCTGAAGAAGATGCTTGGCATGGATACATGTGGAGTAGGAATGAAAGAATCCCCAACGAAACTCCGGTAGTTTGATGCTGTTGGTACTGTTGATTCTCCAAATATCAAGCACCAGTCGTAATGGTATTCATCTCCAAATTCAGTGCAGTGGTCACACATCATTGCAGTGGTCACTTCATGAAATTGACCTACAACCCGAAGAACCTAAACCAAAGACACCACGTCAGTTGTTGTTTCCGAGAATCATAAATGATACAGTTACATGACCATTGTTAGTATATAACTTCCCCAATTTGCAGGGTTTCAACAGACCATGGCTAGAAAAAAATCCTCAAATTTTGTAAGGGTTAATTACGGTCATAACATCTTTGCAAATCATCCCATTTTTACCAAACAACTTAGGATCACGGTTGGCTCCCCGAGGTGCGTGAGCATTGACCCTCGGCGTGCAGGAGTAACGGCGAGCTCCAAAGGGACCTTGTCTGCGTAGAAAAAATGGGCGGCGGAAGCGGCACAGCCTGTCATTCCTGGGGGATTGAAGGGTGGAAAAAAGGAAAAAAAATCGGATTTTTTGACTTTTTGGGGGGTGGAAGAGGAGGGAAGAGATAATGTTGGAAGATTGCTAAAGTTACTTAGCAACCTAGAATCTTATTCTGGAAACGGATGGGCTGAATGAAATGAAAACCTGGGGATTACCAGGTTGAAACTGAAAAGGTTTTATGAGACCTAGGGTATCCTCCTCCTTTATAAAGAAGGCTCTTCCTCAAGGTGATTTCTCGTCATTACACATACACATTCATCCAACCAGCCGCCCTGATGGGTTGGATGGCCAGGTTGTTGTATCAGCTGAAAATGGCGTCTGAAAGGCAGGGCATTTTGGGTGGATTTCTAAAGATGTTGGTTGGTAGGCAAGGGAGAAACTGAATCTTTTAAAGCCAAGTTCTGGGGGAACACAAACCATTTATGAGCATATTATCAATATCTATATCCAATGTATATATATATATATCTATGTCTATATCTATATGACAACTCAAAACTCCTAACGGTGGCAGGGGCAATGAGCTACTCTGGGTGGATCTTGGAATGGTTGGGATAGTTTCTCAACGTGGTGTCCCCGTTTGGCTTTGATGGTGGATCCACACTTTTTTGTGAAAAACACCTTCCCATCCGCGGCTTTTGTTTTTCTCCCAAAGATTTTCAACAGTCCATCGATGAAAAAGGGTTGGATATCAACATTTTGGCCCCCAAAAGGATGGTTGGATGAGAAAAAAGGTTGTTGGATGAAAAATAAAAGGTTTCCAAACTTCAACTGTCAACCAAACGAACTTCCCTTTTTTGGGCCCTAAAAAGGTCTGCTTTTTTCGCCAGAAATCATTCCCTCCCTGACGCGACCGAAGGAGTGAACGTCCTGTCTTAGCACTACAAGCTTCTGCGTTAGAGATGCAGGTAGTGGCCTGAAATTGGGTCCGAAATGTGAGGGAAATGTTGTTGGATGAAAAAGAAGTTATTTACAACTAGGGTTTTATATCATGTATATATGTATGTATATATATGTATATATATGTATATATATGTATATATATGTATATATATGTATATATATGTATATATATAATATATATATATATATGTATATATATGTATATATATACGCATACATATATATATATATACATGTATCATAAATGTATATCATGTATTCTGTACTTCCCCACATATGAGTTATATATACATATGCTTTCAGCCAGCCAGCCATGGTGACATGACCAGCAGCATGGTATTGAAATCACCTGCAAGGCCAGTGTTGGATGGCCCGGTGCCTCCATGAAGGCTCGGGTCAAATTCCGGGTATGTTACGGATCGTTGGATGTGAAAAAAATGATGGGATCCCTAGACAGAACGGTAAAATGAAACCAAATGGGGTATAGAACAACTTCCAGCTTATGTAGGCCTGGAATTGCTTTTTTTTGTTGTTGATGTTTTTTGTGTTTCCTGAGCACTTTTTTATTAGCCGGATATGGACCCGGTGACCGGCGACTTTGCAGTTGGAAGGAAGAAACCACAGGTATAAAATAGCTTGGGATGGTTGAGATTCGAGTCCTGGAATGAATGATTTTTGCCTTCACATATGAAGTGGTTAGGCTGGATCTCCATCAACAGTATGAACGAGGAGCGAATTTCAGATTTGGAGAAGGTAGATTAGGAGCTGCATCAATGCTTGAATTCTTCAAATTAGGCAATGTTCCACCAATCGTTCCACCAATTCTTCACCACTGAGTTCAACCAATCACCAATTCCAGAAATTTGTTTTCAAGGCAATCCCAAGTTTCCAGGGTCGATTTTCCACATATACAACTTCCTTTCCATCCCCAAAGGGTGACGTTGTCAGGTGCGACAAGCAAGGGTGGAGAAGCTCACCAGAAAGTTTGAGATTGAAAAGTCAGGATCTGAGCAACCATTTTTCAGAAAAAAGGTTGCCCAACCCCCCAAAAGTTTAGGTTCTATTGATCAATTTCGGGGTTGTAACGGTAGTGATTGTTGTGATTTCAACTTTTGAAGGAGGATTTTTCAACAAACTCATCACCTTGAACATCCAAGTGATGACGAAGATTTCGTTGAAGTTACGCTGGACAATTACAACACCGATTTGCATTGTTGTTATATATATTTTGATAAAAAGACTATCGGACTATAAGACTCTACTAAAGTATGGCACATTTTGTTGATTAACAATAGTGATATAAAAAGGATTTCAAACATTTATCCAGCAATTTCATGAAGAACTCTTTTTCAAAGTCAAGTCTTGGTCCCTTTCCCCCTGATCTTAAGGCACAAACAGGAGATTGTCGCCTTCGAGATGGACAATGTGGAGCAGGTTGGTGGGGCTGTTGATGGTGACAATACCTGAATGGTGCTCCATCCAAATATGGTTGAATTATGTCTTGAAAGTTCATTACCCTCAAATCAATTGAACAAGATTATTTGTAAAAGAAGAAAACCCCATGTTGTTTTTTTGTGGCCCCTCAGATCTTTACAAGGGTCGAATTTCACATTTTGGTGGGTATATCTCTCCGCAATTCTACCCCAGGCGCATGTGGAAGAGCAGCGCCAGATCCATCGTTTCAGTCTTCGGGAGCGGCTGCGGCAAAATCGGGTGACTTGCCGGGAAGTGCGTGCTGGGCCATGGGAAAGGATGTGCTAAGCCACGACTATCCTACACACCATAAATCATAGATGTCCCTTGAGAATTTAGTCAAAACAAGTTTTTTCAGTTTTATCCCAAAATGTTTGTAAAAGCACCATCTTGGAAAAGTTATGGATGTTTGCTAGTTCTTGGAAAATTATTATATGATTGTTTATATTGATCATAGTACAGTCTGGCGTTGATTTTCATCTACTATGACTGAGGCCGCCAAAGATGAGTGGGAAGCCCGTGGACATGAGCTGTGGCAAGACAATATGAAGGTCTGGAAGTCTCTTCTGACACACACACACATACACACATACACACATGTATATACACTGTATATGTGTGTGTGTGTGTGTGTGATATATTAATACAGAAATGAAATGCACATAACAATATACATGTACATAATTTTACAAAAATATATACATAGACATTTACAACACTGATTCAATATTGAACACCAGATTTGGACATGTTTGCCATCATGGGATATACAAAATTCTTTGTTTATTGTGGGATTGTGAAGCTACTAAGAGAGCCTTGTGCAAACATCTAGCCAGCTGGGCTGGGATCTACAGCAGGTCCAAGCTCACTTATGGGGTTTTGTTTGTCTCCCCAAGTCAGGGATGCCCATTCCCGAAGGCAGATAAATTCACCAGCCTTTTGCCAGGTGCGCCTCGCCAGAGAAACGGAACAGATGCGTTTCAGCGATAAGGTCTTTCGCACTCAGCAGGTCAGGGGTTCTGGGGGGGAGATGGGTTGTTGCAGGGGGTTCCGTGGTCACAAGCATGATGGGATGATCTCCAAAACCATAAGGACCTGTGCCTTGATACTTGTGTGGCTTTCCGCGTTTTGATTGAAGACTTTTCCTGTTCTTGGAAGGTGGGTAAGTAGAGGGCGGTTCTGCAGAGTTATGCCATCCCTGTTAACATGTCTTTTGTGGCGCTGAAGACGACGCTCCCAAAGTTTAATGTGGAACCTGACAATGCTGATGCTGTCCAAATGAACATGTCTTCGAAAGGGGCCCATTTCAATTAGAATTTTATTGGGAGGGTAGTTGAAACTACCTTCCTGGCTTTATTTTTTCACCCCCCAAAAGTCACGACTTTTTCAGTTTCGAGGCTAGGACTCATAAGGACCCAGGGAATCCTCCCAAAAAAAATGTGGGTGCCAGGAAAAGGAGCAACAGCAACGTCGCTTTGCTACCAACGAAGTTTTGGAAGGGACCAAGGCGGCGCGGAGCCGTTGGAACTCGGAGTTGGAAGATCAACTTATGGATGGGTGACCTCAAAAAACCACGAGAAAAATCGAAGAAACCCAATGAGTTTAAGGACACTAGTTTTTTACTTGTCACTTCTTCCCCTACTTACCACTTGTAGTTCTACTTGAAATCCATAAATCCATCTCTTTGACTTCCAATTTTTTCGATGATGGCCTGACTTTATAAAAACACGCGTGGGGGCTGAATTGGCCAAACCGGCCGCAGGATTTCGAGATTGGATTGCAAACCTTGGGCATTACCAAGACTTTGGAGGCTTCCATGGGCTGGTACCACAGATTCCAAGCCATGGTAGGTAGCAGTGACAGAGGATCCAACACATCATTTCGAGGCACATCTAAATTCAGGAGGTCATAAAAGTTTGTCAATTTTTTGGTGTCATTTTTTTTTGCTTATTCTCCTTGAAATGAATACCTTTCTCCATGGAAATAACAACTATATGAATTGAGTGATCCCATTTCGTGTGTGACATTCCCATTCTTTCATCTCATCTAGGATTTGTGTATGCATCGGCTTCTGTGTTTTGCCATATGGCAACCCGTGGCCAACCTGCCTGTAGGAAGGGATGCCAGAAGACAGCTCCGGGTGGGGCGGCCTCAGTTTGGCATGGAGGATGAGACTTCAAGGTTGAATCATTACATTTTAGAACGGTTGAGATATGGAGCTTAAGTACTTCAGGTCTCATGAGACGTTCTGAATCAGATCAGGTGAACCAGGTTCATCAGATTGATGAATCAGGTGATTTGACCTTTACATCTTTAATTTTTCCATTTTGAACCTTCCAAAACGAAGAGCCTGGATGGATGTCCGCCCCTGGAATGGAAATTTGATGAAATTTGGAAATTGTTGTGATAGAAAACCATGAATGATGGCACGTGACTTCGTATCTTGAAATATGCGGTGAGTTTCCAGGGAAACTTGCAACTCGATGTTGGTTGATTTTTTTGAAAATAATTCAGATGGCATCAACAGATGCTGATGTCTGACATTTTGATCACTGAGATTTTGATGTACAGCAAATTTTTGGGACGGGACCAAGGGAAGATTGCGATGAGAGTGCCGAGAGGCCGGGCAGGGTTTGGCAAGAACTGGTGCGAAGGAATTTGGTTATGCGGTTATTTTAGGGATCATTTTTTATGCCGCTCATTTTTGGGGAATCAAACTTGATCCAAAGTCGTATGATATGGTCATTGTGAGGGATTTCCCCGAAAAAAGCGTGCACGAAGTTTGGGTTGGTACAAGGGTAGAAATGGCAATGACCAGCATGATTGAAGTCGATATATAGACTGTCGGGCGCGCCAATATTTAGGAGTGGCAACTGCAAGATATAGGCTGCAGCATTCCTATCTGTTCAAGTCCTTTCCCACTGGATGACTTGAGGAAAGGCATTTTATTCCAGCAAAGCACAAGCTTCACAACATAGAAAGGTATAGAGATCTACACCCCAAAGCCTGAGATAGGCCACAAACATATTCCACAAAATATCATATATTAAATCTTCCAAAGTTTCCAAAGACGTCCCCCCAAAAGTGAAATCAATCCACCAACCTGTAGTAGAAGCGTCTCATCGTGGACCTCTGAGAGCGTTTTTGCTGAAAAGTCGCCAGGCTGTTGGCACAGACCTCCAAAGTGGCTTCGGCGAAGGCGGTTGGCACTAGATGTACATCTCAAGATGATTCCTCCCTTTATGTTCGATAGGTTTCTCTAGACAGACTTGTGCTTGGTGAACTTCATTTTGGTTGGTGTTTTTGGTAGTGTACCAAAGTCTTCTTTGATCTTTGTTGCTTTGTTGGCTGATTTTTCCTTCATTAAAGGATGCATTTTATGACAATGTTTTTCTTTTCCTTTTTTTTTGCGGTGCCCGAATGGACCTATTTTTTCCTCCTACAACACCCAACATGTCGACAATTTGGGTCTATTTGAACTGCTATCATTCACATAAATCATAGTTGTAGAGTATACGTGCCTTTTGCTACAACATACACAAATCAGTAGAATCTATCATCTAAAATGTAGGGTACCATCTACGTCTACGTACATATATGTAGAAAGAATGTGGTTTCAATACAGTGTTAAACCCGCATAATAGGGGATAATATGTATATATATATATATCTATATGCATACACCCAGAAATGTACTATGGATATCTAAAATCACCATTTTCTCACTTGATTATTTTTTGCCAAACCAGCTTTTTTGATATTTGTATGTGTTATGTAGAGTATACATAGTTACATGGCGTTTATTTATGGGACACTTCTGACCTTGCCAGGAGTTGGTTGAAGCTTTACAAGCCAAGTTACCAACCAACCAGGCCCTGGTGTGGGACGTCCCTGTCGATCCCTTCAACCGTTTGCTTGAAAAGATTTGAACAACTTAAGTTGGAAGCCAACTTGGCCGGATATACTGTTGGTGGTTCAGAAATCCCAAGGCCAACCACCTGGGATGTATAAGATTCTGGATCTAAATAATGGGATATCAACTGGTGCAGGATTTCTTCCATCGACGGTAGGGTATGTCTTTGGGTTTCAAAATTTTGGGATCGGTCAAAATGGACCAATCGTAAACGTGATCCCTTAAGGGGCCACTTTCCACAAAAGTTAGAAAATCGATTTTTGGATGGGCACCAACTCCCCCAAATGAACTTTGCAATTGTACCCCCCCTTCTGAAAGAAGCCACAAGAAAGGGAAAGGATCAAGTCTCCTAAACCTTATTTTTCAGGTGCGAAATGTCGTTGAATTCATCCTTGGAGTTAGCCGTGTTCCCATTCACGTGAATCGGTTTAGAGCCTTCAAGATCGCGATTTGAAACGTTGAGGATTGGAGATCTCATCTTGACTATAGGTGGTTTTTGGGTGTAGATTTTTTGAATAGAATCTCAGTTCAATAAAACAGGTTTCCTGTTTTTGCTGGCTTTTTTGAAACAACAAAACAGCATCCTGAGTTGAGTCCTCACAAGCCAGCTTTGTGATTTTTTTTATTATGAATCTGGATGGGATCCCGGATTATATGGATTATATGAAGGAATATCCTCAATTTTTTTAAAGATCTGTTAGGTTTTCCCCTTCATTGGAGGGACCGGGTCCAAGAAAATTCCCAGGATGCCCCCCCCCCCGGTATTACATATTTTTGCCCCGTGAGATTCGGGAATCTGACTGAACCTTGAGCTGTCAGGAGCTCAACTATGAGGCTGGACTCTTTATGCGCAAGATCAAGGACAGGGCGTGGATGGTGGGGTTTTCCGGGTTTTTTGGGAGCCTTGCCTTGGTAGATTGCGTCGGGGTGGTGACGGGTGACGCCGAGGGCCACAAAAAAACCTTGAAAAAAGAAGAGTGGTTACTTGTGCCATTTGGAATTTGTATAGCTAAAGGATGCGAAAATCATTGATGATGATGATGATGATGATGATGATGATGATGAGGAGAGCTTTGTTTAAATCATTGTAGCCAAGAAGTTTTTCTGTACCAATATTTCAAGATTTGTGTACAAATTTTGACCCATTTGTAGCTACAACTGGCTATTTCTACAATTTTACAAAGCACACTGAAGTTTATCAGATTTGATTTTTCCCGGTCCCCGGGTTGAATTTTTCCCAGGAGTCCAAACAAGCTGGGACCATTGCGCGAAGAGAGCGCGAACGGCGAAGACGTCGTGTGCTGGTGGAGCAGCAGCGTGAGCAGGAGGGGGTCCGGTGGGTCGATGGAGGATGGGCTGTGATGGGCCACAGAAATCGGAGCAGATGGACATATCATGTGTCAACATGCTTAAGTTGCAACAGGTGCCTTTCGTTTCATAGCCCCTTTTGTTTTTTTCTTCTGTTAACTGTTACCAAAAAAGGGAGAACGAAAGAGTTTTGAATAAACTTACCAGAGATCAGCTTCAGGCTCGTTGACGACGATCCTTGCGTTCTGTTTGAATTCTCCCAGGAAATGCTGGAGGAGAATCAGTTAGAGCAGGTGATGATGGGTTGTGGAGACGTCAAGGGGGGCGGAATAGACAAGTGCCCCTAAACCTCCTTCTGACCTGTGTTTATTTCAGAGAGAAGATAGGTAGGAATGTATTTTCCATATTACTCGCACTACAAGATAGCTAAGAGCCACCACTTAAATCAGGATCCCGGATTAATTCTGTTTCATTTCATTTCAGATTTTTTTGGCATGTCTTAGTTGTACATCAGGATGAAACTCCATTTTCAACCTAAATGGTGCGAATTTCCATGTATATATATAATATATATATAGGTATACATGCTCCAGCTTCGGGTGGCACCCCCCCCAATCAACACGGGAACATATACGTCACGATTCAGGTTCTCCTCGAGAAGCTTAGCCGCGAATCCATAGAGGCGGGGGGGGCCGAAGGGTTGAAGAATTCGCATTTCTTCGCATTTCTTCGAACTGGAAGCCCTTGAAGACCTAAAGTTGTTGCCCCGATATAGTTGTTGCAAATATCTAAAGTTTATATCCAAAGTGGAAAAACTTGCAAACACTGCAGATATAAGTGACAAATAGAGAAAACTGCAGATATTTTGATAAGTTGTCATAGGCTCTGACAAATGGGCAAATGTGGATACTACGTTTTCCAATTGAAGCAGATATGAAGAAACAGATCATGTAAAATACTATGTTCTCTGTCAAGAATCCAAGTGCCAGAATGAGGCATTTGGTTCAGTCTGTCACTTTTTGTCCCCGAACTTTATTTTCTGAAAGTGATCTTTCCATCCAAAAATGGCTTCCCCTTCCATTTCTTGAACATGTTTTGTCAAAGAAGACTCAAAGCTTGAGCAATTTCTTCCCCACGTGGTTTCACCATCCGGAAATCCTTAAAAAAACAACCGCCAGGAGAGTGCCATCAGTTACCGTAGTTGGAGGACGAAAACCTTTGAAGAAATCTTTGTGAGGACCGGAGAGTTGGCAAATGGTTTTGGGTCCTCCCCGGAGTTGGCAAATGACAAAGTCCTTCAAAGTGCCTGGGTGAGGGGAAAGAACCAACCCAATATAGGGTTACTTACTAGATAAATTGAAGTTAGGATGAACAAAGACCCATCCCAACTTGTTAAGGAGCAATATTTTATCAGTGTTTGGAAGAGGGCTCAAAATTGCTGATCCACTTCAAAGCTAAAATCAATTGTAAAGTTTTTCATCCAAAATAATTTCCACTTCATAGATCCCAAATTCCCTTTCCTTTATTGGTGGCATTGACCTTTTTCCACTACTTTTGTTACGCCTTTCACCTATTACACCAACATCGGGTCCCAAAGCAAGACGTCGACATGTCCGAATGACCCCCGTGGCAACAGCGGCTTGCACCCAGAATCTTGGAAAGTCGATGTCCAGCACACAAGTGATCAAATTGTTGATGATTAAGAAATCCAGCGATCGCCAGCTAAGGGTGGTAGTTTGTAATCACTTTTGTTGCCACGGATTTCTATAGATTCCAGGTTGTAATGGCTGGATTTCTTTCATCCAAACATTCAAGAATTTTTCGCCATTTGAAGAGTCCAGGAATCGGCAATCACGGCAACAGCAATACACTGCAAAGAAGAAATCAGACAAAGAGGAGGTGGCAAAAACCCGGGCGAATTTGGGATTGGTTGATGTGAATGTCTTTCTTTTTGGTACCAACCATTGAGATTCGGGAATCGAAGAAGGGAAGTACGGATTATGCTTGTTGTTAAGTCGTGAAACATTTTTGAAGGTTCAGACTGGCCAGCCAATCATTGGGGTAGATTGGGGGTGGCATTTTGAGTTTAGTAGCCAACAGATCCTGAGACCCTGATGAATTTACAGTTGGTTGATCTTCCAGCTGGAACGAAAAAACAATGGTAGGGGTATTTGTGCGTCTAAAACATGTTGGGGTCTGATATCATTCCTTTCAGACTCTGGGCCAAAATGTCAGGGGGGATGATTGTAGCTGCAGGTCCCTGGTTTTAAGACATACTGGAATGGTTTTTGTCGATGAATACCCTTTTTGAGGATAAGAGATTGTCACCCTGATTTTCTTTGAAATCTAGACCGGCCATCGTGCTTTATTCATAAAGAAAAGAAAAGCACATAGCACAAAATTTAAGAAAGCTACGCCAATTTA
>DF242433.1:0-56952 GCA_000507305.1 Breviolum minutum Mf 1.05b.01 | reverse complement strand
AATAGGTATACATATGTGTTGTTCTTGATCGATGCTGTTGTTTTTCTTTACTGGATGAACAGGCAGATAGACTCAATTGCAATCCAACGGACGTCGATGTTCCCAAAAACGGGAGCTCATGTCATTGGAAAGTTTACTCCACTTGCCAAGTTCCAAGGGGTTTGTTTGGTAAGTTTAGGTCAGAAAAGGCCGAAAAGATCATACAAAAAAAACAGGTGAACAAAAGCAAAGGTTGAAAAACGCCTTGAACCTCTGGCAGGTGAGGTTTTGAAGAAACACAAAACGGAGGTCTTTTTGCAAAACAGGACCCAGGATCAACCAACATAGCTGGCTGCAAAATGGAGCCGTACTGAAGATGTAACATGTTCATATTGAAAAATGGGGGATATTCCAGCCAGTTACTGTTGATGGTTCAGAAATCCCGGCTAAAACCACCACGTGGGATGTATATATAAAACCCTATAGATAATGGGATAAACTACCAACCTCAACAGGAGTTCTTCCATCAACCGTACGTTGTAACTACCAGTTCACCGTTAAACCTCGTTGGCTCAACTCAACTCAAGGTCCCTTCGGTGAAGCAACTTCGACGTTTCAGTGTTCGGATTCCA
The DNA here is from genome assembly GCA_000507305.1 of Breviolum minutum Mf 1.05b.01. Classification (NCBI taxonomy): domain Eukaryota; class Dinophyceae; order Suessiales; family Symbiodiniaceae; genus Breviolum; species Breviolum minutum. Next base: position 56,341 of record DF242433.1, on the reverse strand, counting down.
ACCTGGACAGATCTGACGTCGGATTTATGGTCATATGTAGTCCACTTCCGTAGTCTTACGTGGACCTTAAATGGGACCCATATATTGGAGGGGGGATAAAAAAGAATTGCAAATGTATGGCAATTTTGGACTTTTTGTTCGTCAAAATGCAGTGTTTGGGTTGGTGTCATGTGTTTTACGAGGACTTCACGTAGTAGTGATTTAAGGGTTGTAAAATGTTGTAAACCTTGACCTCACTGATTGCAGGGAAATCCTGACTGAAGCTAAGAAGTTTTTTAAATCTGAAATTTATCCATCAAAACATGTTTTGGATTCAACCAGTTTTTGTTTTTGCAAGCATCTGTTTACAACACTTCTGGAGATGTCCAGTTTTCGACAATCAAAATGCACACCTTAGTCACGGCGTAGTCTACAGATGGAGACGTTTGTCACCATTTGTTTTTTGTTAATGTCATTTGGCTCGTGAAGGAGGCAAACAAATTTTTTGATGCGTCACAGCGGATTTAGAGATAGCTTTAGTTACAGAAGGCAGTACATTTATCACGTAGAAAGCAACAAGATGTGTATACTACAGTGTGTGATGGCTTATGACTGTATCCCATTGTATGGTTCAGTTGGAACCGGTGACCATTCTCTTGATATGCATGTCTAGTTCTTGCAACTAGGATTGCAGAAAGTGAGATAAGATTGTCACTAGTGTCACCTATACATGTTCATCCTGAATGTTGATGACTTAGGATCTACAGTATTAGTTACTTCTTTCAAGTGAAACATAGTGAAACCATTCATACAATCTGGCGAAGTTATTCAAAGGAAAAACAGTTTTTTTTGGTCCAAATTAGTGTTGAACGTTTGCATCATTATTGTCTTTAGATCATAAAGATTCCGGTCGGTTTCCCAGCATCCCACCCCGTTGCCTCAAAAAATCACATCTGTATAGGTCCTGAATACAACTGAAGATCAACGTGCTCGCTTACGTTTGGGAAACCCTGGTCATTTTGAGTCGAGCTGTGGATGTTTTTGGGAAGGGTTGGTTTCCTTAGAAAATTATTTTGCACCAACAATTTAGCAGGTGTTTGTTCCAAGCAATTTGTTTTGTTTGTGTGGTCCTATGTGGCGTTTATATGCAAGGAATATATGCATCGATAGGTCAACTGCAAACGAAAAAATACAGTGAGAAATTTTGTTTGTTACATTTCGGAGGTATATTCCCATGAAAACTAACGTAACTAGTAACATTGGAAAATCACCATGTGTTTATTTGAGATGCATCTTGAAATGGTTGGTTTTTCCACTGTCATGTTAGAACTAACCGGAGATGTTGTAACCCGATTTTTCTTGTGGCAAAAAAATGGCTGGCATACTTGGCCAATGGCAAAACGGCTTCAACTTTTTGGGATTACTAATGTTTAGTAGGGAAAGTATTTTGTTCAAACGGCTTTATTTCAGGGTTCCATTGGCTAAGTGAGACTATCCCAATTGATATCTTGGCACATCTTTGGGAACCGTCCCTGAAAAAACGAAAAAAACAAAAACACCACCGGTGTAGATTTGGTGAGTTGTTTTTTTTTTTGTGGCAACAAAAAGGGCGGGGCCGGTTGTTTTCATCGCAAGCACTGCTGCAGTGAATCCAAAAATCAAGGCGAAGCGTTGACCTTGTGTGCAGGAAGATCGGCGGACTGTCAGGGAGGCTCAGGACGACCAATTGCCCCGGAAGAAGCGGGGGTGATTTGGAAGGGAAAATTGGGACCCCTAAAAAATTCAGGGAAATTCAGGTTGATGAGGATCCCTAAAGTTTTGTGATTGATTTTTTTTGAAATTGCAAGAATCGACTGGAATGGAGATAGGCATGTGATATATTATATATATTTGTATGTTTAAATATATATATATATAATATATATATATAGATGTTTGATAGGTTGATGAGCCGAGTCGAGAAAGTGCATCTTTTCATGTGGTAATCGAGATTGCCGGTTGACAAGTAATCCACACCACGGACACAAATACTGTCAGTGTTTGCTGCTAAAAGGCAGCGCTGCATTGGAACGCCCATAAAAATCAACCAAATGTAGGTAAATATATGTATTTGTACCATACATGGATCCTTTGCTCTCCCTTCACATTGGTTTATGATGATAGCCTACCCCTGAAACTAACAAAAAATAGCCCCTGAAAATCAAATCACCAAGGTTCCAATGGCTTCGATCGGGATGAGGTGGATTTTGTTGGGGGAGCAGATGTGGTGATCATCCAATTGTTGGTTCAGTTTGATGTTTTTGGAGTACCCTCCTGGGAATTAACATATCCCATCCAAAGGCACTTTTGAAGATGATTCTACTTTTCCAGTGGTGGGATATGCTAGTTTCCTGGAGGGTACTCCCAAAATCTGCCCTTACCTTTTCCAAAATTCCTGGAAGTGATTTTTGTTTAGCTGCGAATTTTTGAACACACACGGTCCGGTGAAAAAATATATTGCTGGATGGAAAATCAACCAGTTTGGATGGGATTGAAACCTGGAAAGATGGTGATTTCCATGGTGATTTGGTAGTTTGCCAGAGGGTACTCCCAAAACTACCCCTTATCAAACACTAGCTCCCACCAAGGCCTACTAAGTGCATTGTGGACATGATTGCCTTTGAGTTGTTATTCAGCATCATTTTTCTTGGCAGGGGTGATACGGTTGATGGAAGAAATCCTGCACCACCTGGGATGTACAAAACCCTGTCAATATCGGGCTAAACATGACTAAACTACATATCAACTGGTGGACGATTTCTTCCATCAACAGTACTTCTGTAAGGCCATTTTTGAGTACTTTCCAAATTTACTTTTTCACCTCCGACGAGCTCAAGCCCCTTAGAGAGACTTCTCATCATCCTATCGATGTCAAATATTTTTACCTATGGAACTTCAATTGGACTATTCTGCTAGGAAGTGACACAGCACCTCGAGGAATTGCTCCCTGGAAGTTTAACAGCGAGTTTACGCCTGAAAATTTGCCGGGACCCAAAAAGAAAAGTAATTTTCGAATCATCATTTTCCAGGGGGGGAACTGTTGAACTTCGGGGGTGTTTTGTTTAGATGTATATATATATATTATATGTGTGTGTGTGTGTGTGTTTTTTTTTGACAACTTGCTAGGGGCATCAAAAGGCCACGATCAAGGGGCAAACACCTATTGAACGGATTGAATTGCTATGGCTATATGCAATCAGAAGGAAACACAGCAGCATCAAGTGTTTTTGTATGTACATAATTGCATGTTTTCGCTATGTTTTGATATATATATATATATATGTGTGTGTGTGTGTTTTTATTTTATACATCAAATTCCAGAATTAAAACATGTGCTCACCTTTGACCCATGCACAAATTAATCTTCTTCACAATGAACAAACTCCAATTTGACACGAGAGGTGCGTGCACTTTGCAGTGTACTGGATTTGGCGCAGGAAGGGGATCTCCTAGCAGTGTCTTGATGATGTGAAAATTGTTGGTTGGGGTTGGTTGATTTCACATTCCAACCAAATTTGGAGCATCAGATTTTGGTTCTGTATGTATCTATAGAACCCAACTGACCTCTTTTTTGGATTTAGGCTGTGTTACGATGGTTCAGAAATCCGGCCATCACCACCTTGCATATTATAGAGCCCTACCAAACAGTTTGCCCTCAAGGATTGCTGGTTGGAAGACGAATATTTTCCTTTTCAAACTGGTCCCTTTTTTCGGGGAGATGTTAAATTTCAGATGCAGGATTTCCTCCGGGTTTCGGATGATTTGCCTCCAAATCTCTTTCTTTCAAAGATTTTTCGGCAAAGGTAAGGGAAGGGTTCCCTTTAAAGACTACTGGGCACAGGGATGTAGGCTAAACTGGGCCCTGCTTGTTTCGTCACCAAACTGACAAGAAACCATTTGGATCTACTTCTTTGTACTTCCCTATGCAAGTGGAAGGGGCCTATAGTTTTGATTGTATACCTATATGCGAACATGAGAAGAAAGGAAGCAAAAGAGCCCTCTTGTTTAATCACCGAAATCGTACCTGCGGCATGTACGTTAAAACTGATTGTTCACCAACTTGGAAACATGGAAAGTTAAAATTCAATGCACCAAAATGGAAGGTTCTTCAAAACCTTTCTTTTCACACTCAAGAAATGGCTGATTCTTTGCAAGATGCTTTACATTTGTACCATCATTTGAAGGAAGCTCAGATTTAGTCAAGGGGGGACATGTGAAAGCTCGTTTGGTCATTTGAAGGTGATAGGAATCTGTTTCATTCAATTAGAGATGACCTGCGGTCTCCCTATTTGGAGACCTTTATTTAGCTGTTGAACATGTTGACAAATTCATTTTGAAGAACCTGCAGGCACACAATGTCAAAGGTCAAGGACAAGATTCTGGAGGTGATTGGACTTACATGGAACTGGAACTGTAATCATGCTGGAGCAGAGCATTGACGAATAATATGTTGCATAAATTCACAGCAAATAGCAACACAAAATCATGTGTCGTATTGAGATTTGTTTTCAAAAAGTAATCCATCAATTTAGGTAAGTCAAGATTCTTCCAGCCAGACCGATTGAGGCTGAGATGTCTTCAAGCGGGGCATCTCAAGATGACAGCCTCCAGCTTGTTGTGTTTTTTGGTGGTTTTTTCCCATACCTGGATGAGAGCAAAATGCATCTTGAAGATTGACTATATGGTTTTCCGAAAGAACCCCTACTTGGGGAATATGTTTTATCTGGAATCTGCATATATAGTTTTTTCTGATGGGTTGAAATTTGAAGACAGCAGCTTAGAGCTAGATTTGTTATGTATTTCATATTATTTCATCTTGAATCGTGATCCTGATTTTGATTTAGCATCATCGAATCATCATCATGATCATCATTCATCGATCACCTTTCACAATCAATTAGTTCCCTGAACCTTCAGTTGCTGAAGCCTCTCCGTTTCTCCAAGCCTCTCATCATCATATGTGTTCATATAAAGCAACATCGTATGCTACACACCTGCAAACCAACATGAAACTTGAACATTAAGTTGCTATCCCCAAGGAAATACATCATCCCAAATTCCAGTTTTGGAGGTTCTATATGTGAGTTTTCAACATCAAAATTGGTTGATGATGATTTTTCTGTTCCACTGCAACCAGGTGTTTTGGCAGCCTATACGAACCACCCACCCCACCCCAACCCCCAACCAACTCCACCACCGTGGTCCAGTCCGACCAAGATCGAATCTCATTGGTGGACTTAGAGAAGGAACTCATCACGCAAAGCATCTACAAAATGCAACAGGTGGGTGGGGGAGGTTTCTGGTGACCGGAAGGTCATCACCCATAGCTAAATATTTAAAAGGAACCCCCAAGGCAATAGATGTATTAAGATAATAATATGGAGATATGATTTATATATATATATATATACCTAGGTGGTGGTTTCAAACAATTTTAAGTGTCACCCCTATTTGGGGAAGATATCCCAATTTGACTAATATGTTTCAAATGGGTTGAAACCACCAACCAGTCTATTTTTTCGACTTAAACCAAAAAAAACATATCTACAACAACTGTGGAGTTGTTGGAGTTTGGGGAGCTATGACCAGGCGTTTTTTCAGCCGTATATAAGATATATTATGCAAAAATCATATTTGATATTAGGCTATTGACAATTGATATTCGTAATTCTGTATATGCATATGTTTTTTTATATGTATTTTATACTTTTTAAATATGTATATAGATATATTGTACTCGTACTTCCGAGTAAGTGGTAGTTTAAAAATGATTTGGTATCATTTTCATCCCGCCCATTTGGCCAAAATGTTTGAAAGCTAAACTTGGTGGTGGTTTCATTTTTTTTATTTTCCCCCCTCTTTGGGGAAGATTCCCATTTTGACTAATATTTTTCAAACGGGTTGAAACCACCAACTAGTAAACAACTATGTTTAAACCGGCGGTGACTGGAATCACCAGTCACCTATGTCGATGCTGCGCCGACCCGACAGGGACGTTACTTTGTTGCGCTGAGTTTGGAGGAAGCAGAGCATTTGCGTGGAGCATTGCAGGGGGATCTCAGGATCTCAGGGGCGTGGCCAATGACCGAAGATTTCTTGTGTAAATGGGATATTTACCATATGGGTGTTTCCAGAAATAGGGGTACCCCAAAATGGTTGGTGAAAATAATGGAAACCAAAAATCTCCGTCCTTTGGAAAGAGGGAAGATGTCACGAATTTTCCCACAATGATTCATGTTGATGACATCAGGTTTTTGTTGTTGCCCAGATCGGGTATGGAAATTCCTGAAAAACAGTATTAATAAGTAACATCATCCAAACCAAATAACATATTTTTACGGAAATGTGTTGTTTTCATCATTTCAGGTGTAGCTGTTGCGTGGCACAATCAATGTACGAATCGACGAAGAAATTGGATCCTAGTGGGCATATGCCACCGTGGCGGCACAGGAAAATCACCTTCAAATCTTGATTTTAATGTTCGTTCTGGCCGCCACTACAGTAGATCTGAAGATTCAGTTTTCTATAGTTTTCTACTGCTTGTTTTTAGACATATATTGCAAATTTTACATCAGCTCTATCTCAAGGACGGATTTTACCATCACTCAGCACGAACAATGCATCGAGGCATTTGATGCAAAATCGTGGTGGACATCTTCTTCCAGCAGACTGCGGGCTCGCCCTGAGGTGGGAATTGCGAAACATTTTTTTTCATTTTTTAAAATGGTAAGTCGCCATTTTTCACCACCATTTGGGGAGCATGTTTTTTTTTTCCAATCACCTTAAGCAAATCTATGGATCCAGGTCCTTTTTTCAAAAAGTCATGGGATTGCGAAGGGATTTATTCACCATTGATGTTCACACAGATCCTTCAGAGATACATGAGTCTTGCCACCACCAGTCGCAAGACACTGTTTTCAAAGCCATGCAACGCAGAAGGTTTACCTACTGTACAAAAAGCCTACCATCAAAGAAATGCATAGCACATGGCCCAACTGCTGAATCACTGATTTTTGGTGGTCCTGTGTCAAAAAAACACTAAAGCCCATCATATTCATCCATCAACGGATCAAAAGTTGTACATGTCCGACCACCGAAAAAAAATTGGATCCCACCACACCAAACTGATCCAACTGCCATCTTTCACAAGGCTCCAAAGGGGGTAAGAGGTTGCAACCCCCAACCATGCCAACCCAACCGTTGACTGAGACCAGGTGCATTGCATGTAAAGAGTCGGTGTCGGATGATTCCTTATTGGATTGGCATGGTCCTGTGCTTCAAAGTCGGGGCTTCCCGGTGAAATCGGTGAATAGCTGAGCTCCAGGGGGGGGTTGAAAACCAGGAAAACAACCAGGAAAAAAGGGTTAAGAAAGAGGTTGTTGTTGTTTTTTTGTTGGGTGGAGAGCAGGTAGACTTTAGAAGAAGCTCTTGGATTTTTTGTGTTTTTGGAGTTTTTTGAAATATTCTGGATATTACAGTACCGTGATTTTTTGTTACGGCAAGGAAGTGCTACCCAAAGTGCTACCCAGTTGAATGTTTGAAGGATATGGGGTCCAACTGCCTTCAATTTCAAAAAATTGGAAACAGAGATACCAGGTGGGCCCGGGCCCCAGTTATAAATGGGGTGAAATAACTTCTACTAGTATCAGAAGGGGTATATATAGCACCAGTTATTTATTTATTTTCGGCCATTTATATAGGGGTTATTTCACCCCATTTATAACTAGTAGGGGGCCCACCTTTTAATAAATGTCTCCATGAAGTTCCTTTACCTTAAATGTTTTGTTTAGCCAACTTTTTTTCGAACATATAAGTTGGTTGCACCAACCTGATACCCTCCGTGAAACTAACAGCAAAAGCACCTGAAAATGGATGGCCGGAATATCAGTTTCTTTTGGCATGGCCTATTTTCAATTACAGTTGCCAACTGTTAGTTTCAGGGAGGATAATATATAGGCATTTTAAGTGGATTATTTAAAGGGTGGAAGTTGAAAACCCTGCGGCGTTTACATCATCGGGTTTAGTGTTGGCCAAGGAATTTTTGACCTGACATATTCCGTGAAAATCCTCCCAGGAATGAAGATAGCTGACAACTCGGGGAGGAGTGCTTTTAATAGAGGAAAACGTCCAAGTGGGTGAACGACTTGACTTTGATTAGGTGAATTGAACATAGAAAAGATAGAAACCATGGACAGTTCCTCCCAGTTTTACTAGAGCTCAAGTCCCTCAGAAAAACCGTTCCGACGTGTCGAGATTTCCAGGTACTGAAAATATTCATCAGCTTGAGGCGTGATGGAGGGTAGCAAGGGAGATCAGCATTCTTGTGGCTTTTGACATCACGACATCTCTTTGATGTTTACCCCCCTGAAGCTTAACATAGCCCCTGAAGAGTTACCTTCCCAAAAGGAAATTAATCTTCCAACCATCATTTTTCAGGGGCTATGTTAAACTTCGGGGGGGGTATCCTTTTTTGCGACATATTTTTGTTGACCATTCACCATGCTTCTGGATGTGAAACTATTTCCGAAAAAATAATCATCGAGTCGTGGACCCATTCGCATCCATGGCTAAGGGAGAAAACCGAGGAACATTGGAAAACCTCAGAATTTGGGAACATGGCGCCATACATGTGTCCTTAGCTCATTAGTAGACCCTCAAGTCAACAACAAAGTGAGTGCAACATAACTTTCATTGTGTTCATTGTGAATATTTAATAATATTTACATGTTTTTATTCACAAAGCAAAAACAAGAGTATGCTCGTTTTATATCTCCCTATTTGTAGACATCCAATGATTATATACATCGTAAGAAGGGTTTTTTAGGTAGATCGTAAGTTCCCTATGTAGGGTTATTCCCCTTCCAAATGGGCTAAATGGCTTATAGATGATAGGGGTTACTAACCACTTACTAACTGGGATGATCCTCCAAGTAGGGTGCCCACCTTGTACCGTTCCTATATGTAATCAACTCATTTTCGCTCCTATCAGGCCGCGGAGCAAATTTTTCGCTTCCTCAACAATGCCGAAGATTTTCAGGTGGGTTTTTTCAAAGGAGTTTTTTTTTTTCCGGGTTTTCTTCCACCCCTTCCCAAAAAAAACATCAGCTCAGCAGTTTGGGTTTTTTGTTGGGTGAGAACCCTGATTTTGTAGGCATCCAGTCATATTCTCAGATGATTTGGATGTCCAACCACCCCCGAAATGCATTTAGGTTCCATTACCATTTATTTCCCAACAAACATGTTAATGTTTTGTGTGTGTGAGTTGTTTTTTTGTAATTGTTGACTCCTCTTTAAAAAAAAAAACTGTGTTTGATGTTTGAGGAAGTGAATTCTCTTCAACATTCCCTCAATTCAGGTTGGTTAATGGTGCTTCAAAATGATGAGAGTAAAGCCGGATATCGGCGATGTATCCTATGATTCTACCAAGTTCTAATAGATTCATGTGGAACCACTATGAGATTTCGGGTTAGCTGGTATTTTTGCAGCACTCTCCATGATTTCTAGGGGGCAATCCCAGTTAAAGAACTACACGATATGAAGCAACCATAACCAACCATGATCAAATCAGAATGAAGGTGATGGATGGTGATGCTTCCTGTGGTTGTTTCTGGAATCACTTAGACACCCTTCAAAGGCGCCAGAGGTTTCTGTACTTCTTCGATGTCTTCAATTGACACGAATGGAGGCCTGGCGAAGAAGAGGGTTGAATATCAGGGGAAATATACAAGATGAATCATGGTAAAGCTGTTGGGAAGGGGCACATGGTTTTTTCATGATAAACTACTATTTGGTTACTCTAAATACGAAGTGCGGTTTTCATGCTACACATGCGTTACCCTGACGCTCCATGTCTGTAATAGTTCCATACGGGGCAATGTTAACCCAACGAACGTACATGATTCATGTTAGTGTTTTTTGCATACGTCTCGGAATCTGGGGTCTCAGATGGTCTCAAACGGATAATGTGGCCATTCCTGGCTCGATTTCAGCTGATCTTAGAGTCATGTTGGGTGCTATTGCACGCCGTCGGGTGCTCAAATTGAAATTCCAAAAAACATAAAGGATAGTTCGGGTATATAATGTTAGCTGCCCTTGAGGCCATCGCTTCAAGAAGAACCCTACCAAGAAGTATCAACCGGCTTCATCTTTAGATGGTGCCTCCCCGCTCCAATGATTTTTTGCAGTGTGCATGTGTTTCAGAGTTGCAACACTCGGTAATTTTCGAATCGTTTACATCTAAAGATGTAATCATGAAATTTCAAGTTGGCTTCAAACACTGACGTTGTGCCCAGTTGTGCAGCACGGTGTAGCCATTTTTTTTCTTGATCGAGCAGTCACGAGTGAAGTCTTGGTCCTGCCTCGGTCGGGATGACACAGGCTGGTAATATCACGGCACTTTAAAGCATTCAAAAAAATCAACAACGTGGATTGTCATGAAGATCATTTGTTTTGTTAAGGAACATTGCCCCGTATGAAACAGCAAAAAACGTCAGGGACATATCCAAGTATGGAATATTTGACCGCAATTATCTTTAAGTCAATTAAGATTACGCCTAAATATTCCATACATGGAGCATCTGGATAATATTCATGTTTCTAGCTAATCTTAATTTAGCCCCCCATATCAGTGGCGCAGGTGGTGCCGCAGAAACTCACGAAGAACCAGCAGATTCGCCTGACTGTCCCCTACCAACTTCTTGATGGTGTGATCAAAGATTGGCTATTGGCCGATCCGGAACGCATCCCCAAAATCAGGGAAAGTAAGGACTCCATGTATTTTGTCATTCTTTCTAAGATTGGAATCACTAATCTATTTTGGGTTGGTCTTTTGTTTTCTGACCCTATGATCCAGGATAAAGATATTTGGGAAATGCCACCTGATGGCATGGAATCTGCAGAGGGTGTCCGGAAACACAGTATTCAAACGAAAAATGGATGGCGAATATGTTCATCATTTTACATTATGTAATTAAGGTGGAAGCCAATTTTGGATTCCTCAGCTACTTCTATGCGGCATTTGCTGGTGATCAAGTACCTCATATGACCCTTTTCAAGGCTTGACCATGATTACACTTTCAGGGACAATGCAATTAAACTTTTTTTTGGTGGTCCGGCAGGATATCATATACCTCACCTCTCGCACGTATGGCTTCTTCAGTGTTGGGGTGAGGAAGAAGGTTCAACAGGCGAGGTGAGAAATGCTGATTTGATTATATAAATAGTGCGATTTTTTCCCCTTGTCCATGCCAGGACTGGGCTCGCGACCAAGCCGGGATGATCAGAGCTGTTTGCGTGCATGGTTTGACCTTAGCCAACCGAGCAGAAACTTCGAGGACCACTGGGGATGTGGACAGGCTGCAGTTAAATCAATTTACTTCTAATGCCACTAATGCCATTCTGGGAGAATCAAGCTGGTCAAATTTTGAGTAATAGGAGCCGGAAGGTCATGATGCTCAAGGAGTTAATCCGGTCTGTCGCGAAAGGCTGGATATGTTTCTGATATCCTTGCTGCATATGTAGACTTTCCATCTGTAGCTATAAATTCAAATTGCGTTTGAAACTTTTTCAGGTATTCATGGTGAAAATGCAGACGCCGTCCTTGCAGAACAAGTTGAACATGCTACCATTCAGGATGAAGATGAGGCACTACTGTAAACATAAACACAAGGTCAGTTGTTGCATTGCTCAAAATTATAATGAAACAAATCTGGGGTTCACATGTTGTTGACATCCCTAATGGCTATGAAACAACTGACCAGTTGATTTGTATATTCAAATGCTCAAGTCTTGAACATTTATTTCTTGTGAAGGTTGATATGGACTCAACTTCTGGACAAGATACCCCTATCTCCAGCGCCAAGCCCTTAATTAGTAATTTATCTTTTCTTACGATATATCGCATCCTTAATTTCCCAGGCCAACTCGTCGAAGGAAAACCTGGAAGAGGCGATGCAGTTTTTTTTCTGCGGCATACACCAGCCACCTCCAGATCAACAGTTTTCTGATTGTTCAAGTAGCTTTTGTCAGTGGAGGTGGCGTTGAGTAACATGGACACCATGGAAACCCTGCCAGTCGATCCAGTCACCGCCGGAATTATTGAGGAGCACTGTAGAGAAACAAATTATCGTCAGTTTGAATTCGAATTAGTTGATACAATTTTAAAGATTTAGCCCTGCAAAAGCATCTACTGGCTAGCTAGGAGATTGAAGCCGCTGTGGAATTGGAAGAAGTTCATGAAGATACGAAGATCATTAGGCGTCAAGCCCTGAAGGACTTAACTATTCTCATCGTGTCACCCTTTTCAGTTTTAATGTGAAAAAAATGCAAGTGTTCTCAGTGGAATCATCCCAACACAGCGGTCATGCTCACTCGCATTAATTGCAGTGGTGTGTATCTCTGAGATTTTTCGACATAAAACTTGAAACCATCCACTATATCCGGCGTTCTCACCGCTGGCCAGGACCGAACACCTTTGCTTCCTGGAGTTCCCGACATTTCGCAGGGTTTGAAGGCCTGGCATCGCGGGTCACAAAGGAGGGCTTGAAAGGTAAACGATTTATAAATAATATACATCTAAATAGATGTTGATTTGCAGGACCAAGTGAATGCAAAATCAACCGATTTTATTTTCAAATAAATGTTGATGTGCAGGACCAAGTGACTGCAATGATGGAAGCTTCTACTGGCGACCAAGATGTTCTTGATGCTATGGCCAAGGCACTCTACGATTTACCGTTTACAACAAATAATAACTAGTTTCAAGAATGTGTTGATCCCTGCAGTTTTCAAAACATATATAATATATATATAGTACATGTAACTGTATCTAAACTCGTGTTTGTTTTTTTGTCAGGTCAAGAATGCGGCTGCTAATGGGTCAGGCACTGAAGCAAAGAAACCGACTGCAAAAAAAGGAGCAGGTAGAGGCAGGCGAGGAAAGGGAAAGGGCAAAGGGCAACAAGAGCAGAAAGAGGACGCTACACCAGAACAGGTAGCAGGACAAAAACAAGAGATACCAAATCAGGAACAGAAAAAGCGGGTAGTAGAAGACAACGAAGAAGAGAAACAAAATAAAAAATCCAGGGCTTCCAAAGAAAACGAGGTCAAGGAAACAGTGACTGAGGGGGGTGGGGATGGTGCACCACCAGCGCCAGCAGCAGCACCGACACGCAAAGTTTTGCCAACAGAGCAAGACGTGGCAGATCATTGGCAAGTTCAGGATTGCATGTAGTTGTTGGTTTCAATTTGCAATTTGTGGTTGGGCTATTTCATTCAAATAATGATCATGATAAACTATCATTTAATGTGGCCACTCCCCAGGAGAAGGAATTGAAGGATGCTGGCAGTCCTGTTCCTGAAGGTTTTTCCGGGACTAAGAAAAGCTACACATTGAGCCCAAGTAACCCTGAAACACAAAATCCCAAATTGGAGTATTGCCAGACCCTCAGGACAGTTGTTCTGAAGTCAAGTTGTAATTATAAACTAAATTCCCATATATGTGTACCCCGGCCCAAGGTGGTACAACAAGATGTTCTACGTCTCGAATGCCAAAAACATTGTGCCAGACATCAAGTGCAACAAAAACGGTGGATGTACAATTTCGATTTTGAAAAGGGGTGGGTATGAACCATCCTGGGAACAAGCTAGGATCATTGCAGGATGGTTGCCAAACAAACCATCTGGCGAACCAGCTGTGTAGATTTGAAAAGATCTTTTAGATTTGGGGAGCATGTGATGCATCAACACATGCGGGTTTCCTGAAGACACAACAAGGCTGCATGTGTTGCTGGCATCAATATATATATATATATATAGCTTTCAAGAAAACATATATACCATATATCATGTATATCTGTGTTGTTTTCGAAATACTGATCATATATTTTTTTGATGATGATATGTTTCATGTTTAGCGAACATACAATTTTTAGAACGCCAGTGATCATGCCGGCTTAGTGGTGTGTCTTCTGACGGCTTAGGATTTAGGCATTGATGGAAGTGCCGCCTCTTCTCTTTCTGGAAAAACATCGAAACATGCAAATGGTTTTTGCTAAACGACGGGGTGATTTTTTTGTAACCCAAGCTGGTCAACCCAAATTCAGTTAATCTTTATATCGATAGCTATATGGCCAAATTTTGGGTTTCAAAAAATGCATTGACACTTTGAGCGTGAGGTGTGATTGAAAACCCTTGATATATATTTATGGCTCTAGCTCTTTTTGGTTTATGTTCTAGGCATATACAGGAGTACCACTCAACATGAAACGTCAAAATGGAATGTGGCTTTCTGCCCGTGCTGCGGCCACTCTGTTGATCATGGGAGCCCCTACGGTCTTGATCCCTGTCCAAAAGCATTTCTTTCAAACAACATGGTCAATTGTTGCTGATGATCATATATATATATATAGAATTATAGCGCTATGTTTGCTTCTGATGGCATCCCAGGATACATCTTGCTGACTACATATGCCAACATGCTGAGTTTGATCTGGGGGCTAGTGGCATCAACTGGGAACGAGTTCTGTCCTTAATGTGAATGACCCAACAAAAAAATCAAGGTTCATTAAACCTCTCCACACGGTCAAGTGACCCAGCGGCCCAGGACCTGGATGCACTGGAGCTCTTCAGTGGAAATGCTCGACTGACTGAAGCATTCCGTGGTGTCCTCAACGAGATATCATTGGGACAGGATCTGATCCAATTGCAATCCTATATTGCTATAATATGCTATATATGAATTATGATTTTTGTACATTATAAATTATACCCAGGCATATGACCCACAAATATTTACTGGAAAGGTCCGTCCCATTGATGGGGTCCTCAAAAGTCAGAACTTTCACTTTCATCTTCATGATCATGATGCATGAGGAAATAGAGGCCTCAAAGCGTTTGGGTCTTAGCTACACCTGCCGATTCATGGAATGTAGAATGTATAGAAAATGTCGAAGTGTAGAAAGCAATTTTCTTCGCTTGTGTTTTTTTTTGGGATGCAACTACACATCATCAGCCTTTACGAAGACAGTGGTTCGACCTTCTCCAGCGGGGTGAGCACAACAATTTCTTATCAGTGGAAGGATTTCTGGTAGCTTTGCGAGACACCCTGCGGATCAAACCGGGGGGACTGCTTTGGTGTGGTCACCCATGCAATCCGTTTCTTATCTTCTAAAATAATTGAACGTGTGTAAGGGAATCCGTTCATGCCACACACTGGTGCTTTTGGACACCTGAGGTTCGTGTTTTTATCTACAGGAACGCATTTCCGCCACATTTGTTCCATGGGTGATCCGAGCATCTTGGTTTCAAGTTTCTTCATTTAACATATATTCTGTTTCCAAGATCACAAAAATTGAAATACATTTCAAGTAACGCCTAGCTAGTTGCAATGTAGGTTTGTTGCAAACTCATGAAGCTTAGGTCAACCGCTTACACAGTTTGGAAACACATGTGCTGCTCGCATGTGCTTACTCCTCCTTGTTTGCATCGTTCTTCGTATCCATTGGTGTGTATTTTGGCTGAAATCAAATCTGCCCTTGATAGTTGTTACCTTGTGGTATCTTGAACATGAAGCTTAAAAAAACTATATAATATTTATAATACATTTTTGTTTTAGCTGTAGAAAAAAAAAGTGTTACTAGACACTATTTACATCCATCCCACCAAGCTGGGATGTCCACTTTACCTGCCATGCATTCATCCTGAGGTGGAGCAACCGGCCTCATCGCGATTGGTGGATTTGCCTTATGTAAGGCATGTTATCCAAAACCCGTATGTGAATGAGGCCCACATGGTCTTTCAAAGGTTGTGGCCCACCTGAATTTAGCATCGAATATGTTTGGGAAATTCTATAAAGAATGCGTTGCCACACCTGCATACCCTCAATGCTCATTATCCATGACCGTCAATCTAAGTTGGATGGGGCTTTATGGAAGTCACACTCCGAAGCCGAGCTATCTATTTGGAACTCTGTCAGGGCCTCACACTCACAGAATCAGGGTCATCAATTCATCAGCGAATGCTCCATGTATCAAAGAAGTGTAGTTCAACAAAATTTTCCATGTCTACATGAAGCACGTATAAATCTAGAAAGTATATACTTTTACACATCACAATCAACCGCTTTGAGGAAATGGATCGCCTCGCTGGACAATCACATGACATCGGAAGCCAGACGTGTCCTCAAGGAGGCAGCTGCTGATGCTGGTGTTGAAATGGTCAAGAAATCGGTTGACAAGGAAGGCAGAACTAGAGTGTCTAAAGCTTAGTTCTTCTTACACTTGAAGTGCACGGGAAACAAATGATCATATTGAGAGTGTGGACCTGAATGTAATTACAGTTTTGGTCTCTCTACTTTTCGTCACTTAGGTGTGGTGGTAAATCTTTGAAAAGTAGTGCTGCCTATCCAGTTGGTTTTGGCAATTGGGTTGCCCATCATGTTGTCTCTGGTGTAGCTTGATGGAACTGGATCGGTGGACTTGGTGGTTTAGCGAGTTTGCAATTTATATTCTAAAGTCAATAATATATATATATATATACATGTACTATATACACCAATGTATGCTATCACAAGTTTGATTTGAACCTTGTTTGGGTAATCATCCAAGAATTGTGCAGGGACATCATCGATAATATATATTGGATATTTAGCCCATTTTTTCATCAACAAGAAGTTGCATCGATACCGGGATGACGATGGATTCAACAGCTAGATACGAACACCATGACCGTAGATGTGAACAGGGTCTAGCAACACCTTCATCCATTCCGTCTCAGCTGTAGATCCATCTGGAATCTGTTTCACGTACAACCCCAAATTCATTATTGATTCCCAAGGTTGGAGATGCTGCACCTGCGTGTCCTGATCTACTTCTACNGGATGACTTTAGAGTCTTCTTGCGCAATGATATCGCTACAGGGCGATTTGTGCCTCTTCAGGACTTGCCGTTGTAGGTCTGCCCTTTTTGATGAAATCAACCTTGTTTATGGAACTTCAATACGTATATGGGAAAATGTATACTACACTTGTTTGCCCACAATCTTGAAATAGCAATTCTGATTGGAGCGGCAAGTCAGTTTCTGAAAGCTGGACTTCCAGCTTTGTAATTTGCGTTGCTTTCAAGAAATACACAAGCTTCAAATATCTATTGAGTATGCGGCTGTGTGAAAAGTGAATCACTCTGAAAGTGAAGTCAAACATATATATGTGATTGATTTCTTTCCATGGTGAATATATCTATGTCAATCACCTAAAAAACAACATCAAACATCAACATATTCTAGAAGAAGAAAAAATATAGACTCAGTTGAACTTGTACTTATCATGTCTTAGTGGTGACCCACCGTGACCCACCGTAACCTGGCGTAACCTGGCGTAACCTGAGTCTCGGACATTGGTGTGAGTGTGGCCAATTTTCACATACATTCACCTGATCCTCGAAAGTCTCGAGTAACCTACCGTAACCTACCGTAACCTGCCGTAACCTCCTAGTGATACCTGTTTGGTCAGGGCGTTCTTTTTGGATCAAACCAACGTGGGCCTTTAACAACCAGGTTTTTTGTTGAGGCCATGGGGAAAAAAGCTTCTCCTCCTGATGAAGAGGCTGGAAATATATATCACAAATGTAGAACATGCATTTGTATATACAATTTCTACATAGTATATATTATGCCATCGTTTGTTTGACCATCGGTGTTGTCCTGGGCCATGGTCATGATAGCAGGTCATGGCTCTTGCCTTGGCTGCAGCGCAAAAGAGACGAAGTGAATTGGGTCAACCAGGATCCAATGGACCCACCCCTGTTGTGGCAACACCGGCCAGGGCGGGAAAACGTCAGTTACCACCAAAAAATGTGAATACAACAAGTGCAATCCCAGCTGAACAGGTAACCCCGGACCCTAAGCAGAGTAGGGTGGATGGTACACCAGTGGAACCACCAGTTGAAGAGACTACTCGCGTTCCTGTGCCTACAAATCCCCCAGGCGAGTTATTCAGCAAAACAAAACCAAATAATTTGTTTCTGCAAAAGAATGTAACAATTCACCATCTTTTATAAAGATGTATTTGATGTTGAAATGTCTTGTGGGGTTCCTATCTTGATTATCCTTCTTCCCCAGGTGAACTCACACGCACAGAGGTGGTTGAACAGCCCCCAGCAGCAGTTGATGTAGATATGCCAGAAGTGGCCGAAACTTTGGCTGCACCGGTGGGAGTGCCGCCAGTGGAATCAAATGATGGAATCGCCCGTGGCATGAGTACGGCAACAACGGTTCCAGCAACTGAAGAAGAGGTCAGTTTGCTTATTGTTATCTAGCTGAACTTAATATATATATATATATATAGTTGATGGAAAAAATCTACACCAATTGGGGTGTCCGAATAGTTATTTTTTAATTTTTAAGATTTTTTCCATCAACTATATTAAATATATATTTCTTTTATGTGGCTCTGTGGTCTATTGATGTCAAAGAGGTGTTTCAAACATTTGTTTTTTGGCCATCATGGCTAGTTAATGTTTTGTTTCCCATCCTAGGCTTCCTTGCCTACGCCTGTGGTGCCTCCGTTACCACGCTTCCAAGCTCCCAAAGATATACAAGAAACTGTTGAGCCTGAAGTATCCCAAGAAACCATTGCTGCTAGAAAGATGTTTTGGGCAAAGTTCAAAAAACCCAAAATGACTGAGACCATGATGATGGATGGGAATACCGGGGAAACTGCTGAAACATCACAATCTTCTGTTGTTCCTGCCAGCCAGCCTCCTAATCCCATTCTTCCAGAAACACCCCCTGATGCAATGGGTCATCGGTATGAAGATTACGGTATGACTGGACCTACTTCAGGTGCACCTGATATGCCTGCTAGTGAATCTGTTGTGGCGCCAGTGTTGCCTGATGCCTCAGCAGTTGTGCCTGGTGAGAATGCTGCTGTTGATGTTGCTACCCCATCCCAAAATGTTTCAGAAGCATTGAAACGGCTGACAACAGTTGATCTTGACAATGGTGCAAAACCCGGTGCTTTAAAACAATTACAGTTGGGAGCACCCACCAGCACTGCAGTGTGGATGACAGTTGCAGGAACAAAAACACCAGTCATCATCAACTTGACACCAAAGCTTTGCAAAGAAGCCGGCTTTGAGCTTGTCTCAGAAGCAGGCCTTGAACCAGCAGAAGCAACAACAGCAAAGCCTTCTGTTGCAGCACCAGCATCAACAGCGCCCAGTACTCCAGCAGAAGCAACAAACCCAAACAAGGCAGATGTAGCAAAAACGTCAAGTGAACCACCACAAGTACCAGCACCACCTGTAGAAATGCCTCCTCCAGCAGCCCCTGCTGCTCCAGTGCCTGTCCACCCTGTTGCTCCAGGGAGCTCAACTGATCGTGTTCAGGCTCGAATGTTTTATTTTAGGTGATGTATGGTTTCCGTTGTTAGCTAGATATTTTGATCTTGCTACACTTTGTTCCTGATAGGATGATGCGTCAACTGGTGATAAGAATTCGAAGGCCTACAAAGCTGCTTATG
The DNA here is from genome assembly GCA_000507305.1 of Breviolum minutum Mf 1.05b.01. Lineage (NCBI taxonomy): Eukaryota > Dinophyceae > Suessiales > Symbiodiniaceae > Breviolum > Breviolum minutum. The sequence continues at coordinate 36,807 of DF242433.1, read as the reverse complement.
CCCGGTTTCAGCGAACTCAAAAGAGTACCTCGATCAAAGATTTAAGTGAGTTAATAGGTACATGATATATATATATATATGTAAGTGATATATCCTTTTCTTAAGTAATATATTGCCCACCCTCAAAACGGCGTCATTCAACCACCAAGGTGCCGATACACCAGTGGAGGTGCAAGCGAAGTTCCAGGAGTTACAGGACGCCATCAACAAGCATGGTACCTTGGTTTTTTTTCCGTCCGACTGAGGGAAATGGCGTGAAACAACACGTTTGGGTTTCAATAAGATTTTGATTTGTCTTGGGGAATTTTGTTTTCAGGTGCCAATTCCAAAGCTGCCGGAAAACTCCGCACTGCTTTGATGGAAGAGTTTCTTCAAGCAAATGAAGACTGGGCGGAAAGTACGTTGGTAGCAAAAAACAGTCATGAAAACTCCACAACCAAACGTGGAAAGTATCGGTTGATGTCTCGAGACGAATCTTAGATGCAGGCATAGGCCACATTATTTTACTGTTGTTTGTTTGTTTTGTCAATTGATTCATATCTCTGTCGATCTAGCGTAAGGACCTTATCGAAAAATATCGAGGGAAAACGGAGCTCGTGGATGACTTAATCCGTGATAAACTCAAGCAGGGGGCTTGGGGAAAAAATTCAGATGTCCCTTCAATGGTTATGTACCATTGTTGGGACAGCAGCGCGGTGATTAAAGATGACTCTACCAAAACTTCCCAAGAATACGTTCGATCTGGTGCAATCTCGGGGGACATGGCAGCATCGATTATGTCGGGGACTAAGTGGTTGATCTTTGCAATGAAACGTTTATAGCGCTACCTCGTGTGGAAATAGATATATATATATATATATGTTTTTTGGTAAACATGGTTCGATATATACATACATATATATAAATATAGCGTGTCCACACTTTGGGGTTTGGTATTGGTTTACTGGGATCGCTTGACAAGGTTACTGCGATCATACGTATACATTTATAAAACAACAATTTATAAATCTCCATGAGGCGTGACCCGAACCTACTTCCTGCTCCACATGCCGATGCTGATGGTGATTTGAATCGTGAAACTGAAACAGGAGAGGGAGACAAGGGCAAAGGAGAGACCAAGAGCAAAAACAAGGACAGGAGGAAAGGGAAAGATAAGACTGGACAACCATCAGGTGGTGACACCAGGACCACTATTCCCAAAATTCCCAAAGCCAAAACGCCAGACCAGGAAGCCAAAGGGGTTTCTTGAATCAAAAATATTTTGTGATTTCCAATGTTTTTTTTGACTCATGAAAAAAACATTTCGAAGTTAACATATATCAATTTATATCCCAGTCTTTCCTGAGGCTATGAGCTTAGCCAGCACATTGATCTTGGAGTTGAAAGGCATGATTGCTAATTTGATGTTGTGTTGAATTTCACCATCTACATGTACATAATTTGTATTTTTTCTGATGTAGGTTGGGAGACGAAGATGACCCAAAACAATGTGTCTTCTACTTAGATATCAAGCTACTGTTTTGTTGCTAAAGCTGATCTATCACATGATCATGATGCCACCTCCTAGGCCTGAAGCTTTGCGGACTGCTGTTACAAAAGACTTGGATAGCCACAACACGAGTCTTGGTGAAGCACGTGCCGGTGTGGAGGCACCGTTCAATGTGCATATATCCGAATTGGGAATCTTGATCACTATAAATATGATCATAAATTGTGTCTACCCCCTACTCCTTTTGATATTGAAACTCCTCTTCAGGCATGTGTAGCAAGAGGTGGATCTTCTGATGACCTTGTGATCGCAACCCAACAACTCACCACTGTGATCTCTGCTTACAAACAAGCAGCAAAGACAGTGAAGGGACTCTGCGCAAAGCCTAAGCCCAAAGCTAAGCCGGCTGAGCCGGCTGAGCCGGTTGGGGATGAAGTTGCAACTTCTAAACATGTTGGTGAATTTTGGATACACTATCTCTGAAAATAGCCTGGGCCATTTTTTTGGATGAGCATTATTCCACTTGTCTACTTAAGATTTCAGTTTTGATTTCAATGGATGTGTTATGTCTTCAAAATTTGTTTAGACTATGTTGGCCCGGGGACCAGGGGAGATGATGTTTTTGGGTATAGAGTGAGGTGCTAGCAGTTTCAGCAGGGTCAATTGCTGAGACTTCACTTCACGATGGTACCAACAGCGGCTTACTTAGGATCCTCATGAAATTTCCATAGAAGCCAACCAGACCAACAAAATTATCTGGTCATCTTAGTCAATCAAATCAATGCGGGTATTGCTTTTCCCACGTACTAATCTGTTTGGTGGCTACGGATTTCTGGGGCAAACAGACTTCACGCAATCAATGAAAAGGAAAAACAAAAAGGAGTTCACAATGGAGACCTGGGTTTATATGGTTTAGTGCACCCGACAGTTTTTGAGCAATGAGCGATCTTGAAGTTTGTTTTCATATAACCGCCCCGCGCAGATATCCCATTTGCGGAACATCTACTTTCCAGTTTGGGACGGGGAGTATCTTGGCATATATGCAATAGTGATCCCAAAATGGTCACATTTTAATTTTTGATACCATGTTTTGTAGTCACAAAATTGATGGAAAGGTACGTTATCTCAAACTTCATTTAAATTGAGGCATCTTCATGCCTCGATTTGCAGAAGAGTGCTGAAGCTTGTGTAAAGGCCGGAATTTACTTCACAAAGATGTCTTGCATTTCTCAAAAAAAATATATCAACTATATAGATGATGTTAACAACATCGGTCCATGTAGCACACCCAGTGTTTCTGCAGGAAAGTGACGGACACTGCTCCGACTTGACGAAGCGGATCAGCACCATTGGCGCAAGCGGTCGACATCCCCAAAACTGTGAACGGGACCTCTTCCGTATTTTGGATCTAGCATTGGATCTTGGGTTATAAAATGTTGAATTTTTGAAACCAACCCTGTACACTCTGTTGGGACCAAACTTGAAAGTAATATTTGAAATCAACCCTTTTCAGAATTGGTGATTGTTATTGGCTGGTAACATCATCTTCATCAATCGGAACTCTTCTTGTAGTTATTCTTCGGAATTCGATCGACATAAGGACCCATATGTCATCCAGATCCCTGTGAAAGACATGACCGACCCAAAGAAGAAAAAGAAGACGACACTACGACTACCAATGCTTTTACCCCATGAACTTTTGAATTGGCTACATGAATCCTGGATTTGGCAAATAAATAAATCTCTTTCATTTTGTTCTTATTTCTGATTTGCAAAATTGTTTGTTGATATGCAATGCATTGAGACAAACAAAAACAAGGACACGCACAAAATACATGTGCCGATGCCTGATGTGCAACAATTTTGGCAACATTGGAATGATCATGATTTGCCATACCACCCGGCAGCTGAAGAAGCAAAAAGCAATGATGGGGTTTTGCGATTCCCGGTTGGGGTTTCGGGCGACGATGCTCGATACACCCTTGCTGGATCAAAATTTCTAGTTGTTATGATCAGCTCAGTTCTCTACAAAGTGAAAAGATTCCAGGTTGCAAATGCAACATTATGTTTTTTTTCAAGATGCCGGTGTTCTAATGTTCCCCCAGGTTTTTTTACCACAAAAATTGAATGCTAAAATTTTGATACCACGTCACTGCGGTAATTGACTGGTCATGAGGTTTGGATCTCTCGCGTTTTCCGCTGTTTGTACTTCGGCATGAACTTTCTTTAGGGCAGCCCACACTGGATCCGATTTTTAGGGTGATCAGTTGGTCCCTAAATGTCACTTGGATGGTTTCTTTCATTTAAATTTTACTATGTTTCCAGTGGGGTTTGTGTGAAGCCAAGAACGATAACATATATTCGAGAAAAAAAATATATAGACCTAGCTAAGGTTGCCTACTTGGGCGTATGGCCCAGCGTCGCGCATGACGGAAAACCTTTGGACGTGTCTCGACAAAAGAAATCGAACAAACGTATGGTTGGTGCTTGGGCAGTGGTGGAATTTAGAGGAGATTGGAAGTGGCACAAAGAACAATTTGGACTTAGCAGATTCTACAATTGGAAGGCTCCCGGTTTGTGCCACATGTGTGAAACAACAAATCGGCCTGGCAATTTACGGTACCAAGTCTTTATAATGTTAACATTTTTATGTTGGAGTGTGAGGTGTTTTTGTGTTACAAAAAAAAATATGTGGCTCAGGATGTTTTTTTACCTGTTTCAAAACCGACGTAGCTAGCTAGGTATTCACGATTTGAATCGTTCTCATCATTTCATCGCTTCTCAACTGCTGAATTTTACACTCGCTGCATTGGACAGTGGGTATCACCGTTTGTGATGATTGTGGGGTTTTCTCCCGGGCTCATCAAGATGTGTAGCATGCACACAGTTCACCTTGGCGTATGTCAATGGGTAAACGGTTCTGCTATCCTTGACTTGAGTGATGTGGGTCTCTTTGGAAATGGGACATTGACTGAGCAGCTTGATGTGGTTACACACACATTCAATCGGTGGTGCAGGTTGGTGTCGATTGAGTGACTAGTCTGACAAAATATTTTATTGTTGAATGACATTCTTTTTGTTGTTTAAGTTTTTTTTAAATGATCACATGACAATAAAGGGAATGTGGTTTACAATTAAGGCCAGCAAGCGTGAATCCAGCCAAGGCATTACCAGCAACACATTCCAGTCACTGTTCTCGGGATTAGCAGCAAGGATTATCCTGAATTGAAATTGAAGGCCTGGACAAACCGTGTCATGACGGCCTTTTTGGTTTCATGCATGGAGCAAGCGTGTCGTCAACGGAATTCTCATGAACGATTGGTTTTAGCATGTGCTGTGGTTCAGAAACTTAGCAAATGGATGCTTCAAGTTGAGATGTGTCCGAGATATCTTACCACAGAGCAAGCGACCTCTATGAATACTTTGGCGAATGAGCAGCTAGCACATGTTTAGTCAAATTTTGATCGTTTTCTTTTACTGGGACCGGTGGTCAACATAGCGTATATCGATTAGGTTGAACTGGCTTATATAGTCACTCAGGTTTTTGCAGTTGAACAATGAGCTTGCGAAGCGAACTGCTGCAGCTGGCATCCTAAGGTGGCCAGTGAGGCCGAAGCATCATGCCACTTGAAAGTGGTAAACTTACACCATGTTGTGGTTTGAAGGTTTTGCTTTGTTTTTTTGGTATATGTCTTTTAAAATTTTAGTTGATGTAGCTAGTGTAGTCGCAATTTGATGTTCAACGCCACTGAGATGTTCCAAGAGCTGAACTACCTGCAGCTCAAAACACTGATCAACATGAGGTTTTCGCACACATATCTAGACGAGGATACGATCGGAACATTGAAGGGGCTCTGTAGACGGGTACATAGACGAATGCTCGAGTTGAGAGTTATCTTACGGTATCTTCTTCGGCTGCAAACGCACCGCGCTGTGAATGACGACTAAGCACGGCATCAGGTTACCCATCATGCACTTTACTTCATTGACCAGCTTCTTCATCATTCATAAAAATCAAACAATCAATCAATAAACCAGTTGCCGATGCTTAAAAGATATATGTAACATATGCCAAACGTTGGCTGAAGGCAAGTCTCGGAACACCTAATGGAAAAGGTCTCGGGTGGTCTCGGAGGGGATGTGGCGGATGTTGTTGTTTTTTGACTACGCAACATCTATATCAAGCTATGTATCAAAAAAACAAAGTCATTCTCGAATGTCACCAACTGATGCATACATTGGATCCTCTGGGTTAGTACTATGAATTCACTATAGGTACACTATAAATGCTATAAGTTCGTGATATTTTTGTCTTTTTCATTCCGGCATGAAGCTCTTGGTAATTTCGCATGCACATTCGGGCAAATAAGAAAAGCGATTTTTGATTACAACCAAAACCATTCCTGACCAAACTCTTGTGTTTGCCTCATCCGGTTCACCACAGCCATTGCCTCATTAGGCCTGATTTTGTTCTGGCCATTTTATATTGGTATAACCCATGCCAAACCAATTTTCCAATTTTTTTCTAAACCTGTAACCATTTGTTTGTGGGAAAAACCAACATTAGAGTCTACTGTAATTAGTTCATCTTCAGGTGTTTCACTATCCGAAACCTGTGCTCCTGACATGGTCGAAACGTTTGTTCCCCCACTCGTTAGCGGCTCCAGAACCGCGTACCCTGGTGGCTAGATGTGCGAGCGTGTCGTCGTCGAAGCCATCGGTCCCTTGGGGCGTGAAGATGGAAGGAGATGACTCGTATTGACTAGTTATAAATGGGGTGAAATGGGGACCCTATAAATGGCCGAAAATACATAAGTAAGTGAAGTGAAATCACCCCACTACTTCATAGGAGTTATAAGTCGATTTATAACTGGTAGGGGTCCATTTTGTAGAACCTGAAAATGATGGGCTTTGGAAGATGAGTTTATTTTTGAATTGGGTGTATTCTCAGATAGGAAAACATTTCCGAGTCCGGGGTGTTTTTCATGTTTTTCGGCAGTAGAAAATCATGATGTTGAAAAAACTTCCAGGGGTTCGTTTCAAAGCGGGAAATCCGAATTGTCCAATGGCTACTCTTTTACAGAGATGGTTGGTGACATTTCATTTACTGGAAATTAATCTGCAAATCCACAATATTCAGATGATTTATGACGATGATCATGATGATGATGGTGATGGTTATGATGACGACGTTGTTTTTGGGTTGTTGTTTTGGTTCCATTTAGCGGAGACAAACATGTCAGCACTCAGGCCATGGCAGAAATGTCCTGTGGCCAAAGTCTTCCAAAAGAACGATGAATTTGAAGACTGGGGAACCAAGGCGAAAAAGGGAAGGTCGATTTGGTGGAATTTGCGACCGAAAACACGACTCCTAAAAGCCCCCAAATGGTAGTTTTAGGACCTGCTAGGAAGGAAATGACCCTTTTTTTTCAGGGATTGTTCTAGGTTTGGCCAGCAGGATGAAAGGATGAACAATCAACCTTGAAGTTTAACATGCTTCACCTGAAAAAAGGCGTCCCAAAAAAAAATTAGCTTGGAAACCATCATGGCTTCAAAAACATTCAAAAACAATGTTTAACTTTGGGGGGGGGGCGTGCTTTTTCTCCCATAATTCATGGAAGTGGAAACCTATCCTAGATGAAAGATGACTAGAATTGGAGGGACCCGTTTTTCACTGAACCATGATTATGTCAACAATTTGCTTCGTTGCCGCAAAATCATGAACAAATCATGTTGTTGTCATCTTGCCATGATCAAGCTCAGATAATTGGTGGGTATTACGGCATTGCAGTGTGTTTTTATTACTTTCTGTCCTCGTGAGTTTAATCCAACCCATGGGCCAAGCTAATCTTCATCCATTGACATCACCATCTACTTGTTTTTTAAGCATCCAGGGTGTGACATCTCAATCTCATCTTCACTAGCTGGTGCTTGTAAGCTCAGGAGCCTGAGGGTTCTGTAAATATCAAACGTTCGTATTAATAGGTTTTTGTCAATCACCTCGTAGTCAAATCGATTTTTTCCACTTCCTTAGTAGCCCCCCACTTTTTCCAACATGGCAACTCTTTAAATAAGTGAAACTCTTCCCGATACATCTCAATCTATCAAATCGATTTCACACATCCTTGGGCCCGATTTTTTGTTAAAACCCGGGTAAAGATTGGTGTTTCACCTCTCTGTTTTTTGTTTTTAAACGGATTCTACCATAGTAACTCACCATTTTCACCACCATTTACAAGGATAATACATGTTTTTTTAAACACTTCCAACTTCCAACCACCTCAAGCAAATCAAAGTGTTTGAAGATGTTGATTTCCTCTTTAAAAAAACATGATGGTCTTTCTATTCCCCCCGTGTTCACAGAAGTTTGCAATTTCAGATGCCCAAGAAATCTCCATGTATATGGTATATTTACCTACATGTATACATTTGATTTTTTTAGGTAAATGTAGGCAATATATACCAACAATCCCATGGATCTTATGGGGTTTATAAAGGATTTCCAAGGGAATTTTCCCCACAGTTTCGCCAGGCTTTGCTGTTGCGTTTTCGATGGACCTTGGCAGCCGCGCAGCTGTGGCCTGCTGATGCATTTCGACTCTTTGAACCCTGGCGATCTGACCGTTGTTGTTTTTGAGGTTGGCCAGGGAGAGAGAGGTTGGATAGATGCATTATATAATGTACAGATATAGTGTATCAGATATAGGTAGCTATAGATATCATATCTTTGTACATATATGTTGGATGTAAACTGCAAAATATATATGAATATATGTTATATTGTGATTGATTTACTGAAGGTTGGTGTCGGATACCTTTGTTTCCATGCATGTGTGTTGACCGCTTTGCGCCACTTTCAAGTCATGCTTTTGGAAATATGTGATTTGCATGGAGATCATGGATAGTTTGTAGATGCTTCAACTTGAATACCATCATTGCATTTTTGAGCACAAAAACCACCATGTACTTGCATCAAAGAAACATCTGACCCGAAAGAGTTTAATACTCATACTAAATGGTATACTAGTTGGGTGCCAGCTTTTTATGATCCACATTCACTATTTCTAGATTTTAGGCACATTTACCTTTCATTGCATATATCTACATACGACGTTATAGTGCCAATGGCAGTATGAACTGCGGTTCTTCCTAGTTTTGTAATTGTTTGTGGCCTGCAAAGCATGTTCGTGTTTCGAGAAGTAATGTAGCGTTGAAATGACAAAGTAGTGTAGCAAGAGTGCTTATCAACACACTGAGAGGCTTGTGTATTGAGATATTCCGCAGTCACAGTGGGAAGTAAAGGTTACTAGTTGTTCTTAGTTTAAAAATCGAATGTTCTTGATGGTGATTGCTACTGGGAGCGAAAGCATTCTAGCACATACATGTATATAATATAAACCTAGTTCATACTCGTATATACTGTATTTTTATATTTATATATATATGTATTTAAATATACATATTTATACACATGTACCTCTTTCACAGCAGCAAATGTTCTCTTCAGCATACTTTGTTGTAGTGGTCAGACGTTTGCCTTAGTGCGATGCGGCTTGGATACCGCACATTTTCTCTGTTGCATTGTTATATACCTTCTTGATTTACAACAGTATCATGGACATTGATCCAGTTGGGCAAACTGCAATTACAATTGAGCTGACCTCCCTTTGAATGTAGTGGATGTAAGGTTAGCCGACTCCAAAAACATTTGGATTGGTGAATTATGATTAAGTTCTTAAACCCCCCAAATTGCCAGCCAGATACCCAAACATGACGCCACAATTGAAACCGGTAATATGCATTTCTCTAGGAAAACCATCAATTTTTGGGTATCTATAGGGTTGAACTTTCGCGAATGTTGGTATCCTGATCCATTCCACCGAGGATGTGGGTGGCAATGGATGTCTTCAACGTAAAGATTTGCTTTCAGGACTGGAGCGTTTAGGGGTAAGGAGCTCCCAGGGATGCGATGATATCATGGGAATCTTAAGGGTACCACATTACCACCACCCTCAACAAATGCCACCAACCTCCCACCCAAGAAATTTTTCGGCCCCCAACCATGAAATCTTACAAAAGAGGCCTTATTTCTTGGCCGGGGGGGTGGTGACATTGGGATTGGGGAGGGTACCCTTAGATTGTCATGATGATAGGGATGTGCCATGGTTGGTCAACTTGTTGTACCCTCCAGGAAACTCGCTAATAAGCAATGGAAAATCTGAAATGTGTAGCTGTGGTTTTTTCTGTTGGGGAGGAGGGATATTTCACCAAAACAAAGTTAAATAGGCCCAAATAGCTAAATAGCTCAAAAGGAAACTCATCTGAACCAACCCTGGTGTTTCAGGTATGAAATCATCCATGATCCCTTACATAAATCCCTAATAAGGACATATTTCCCTAGTGATTTTAGGTGGTTTACGGGATTATTACCCACCATCATTCCCATAATCCTGTTTCAGGGAGCGTAGGAATTTTTCCGTGGTCGAAGGTCACCTACTGAAACCTTTCAAGTAGATTATGATTATGGCTGGTCAACCTACCCCACCTAACGACGGCCCCCCCCAGATTCATAAGGGTTTTATAGCCGGCCTTACTAAGGGAAAGCAATAGTTAATCAGGATTTAATAAGGCCTTACTTTTTTTGGGGGGGCGTACTTCGGGGGGGGGGGGGTGGTTGACCAGTCATGCATGATACGAGGCCTTGATTAAACAACAAGTTTGTGGTTGATCGCCAACCAGTTAGACACTATTTGCAAATATAATTAGATATCTCTGACTAAATTTCCGGAAACACAAATCACATCGACATTTCGCAACCGGTAAGGTTTTGGATGTTCAGATGTTCCCACCAGTGGGCACGAAAGTGGGACATGTCATATCCTGCATATCCAAATCTTCCCTCAGTTGGGGATTTCCTTGTAAACTAGCATGACCCGAGGCACTGACCCTTACCGATATATAGTATGCTGCGTACATACCTAGGTGGTGGTTTCAAATATTTGTTTATTTTCATCCCTACCTGGGGAAATGATCCAATTTGACTAATATTTTTCAGATGGGTTGAAACCACCAACTATAGATATTCCCTTGAAACATACGACATGTGTCAAGGGCCCCAACCGAAAATCAACGTTTTTTCGCTAAGGTTCGTAGCGAAAATCTCACACACGAACGATGGGTACGGCAAGTGGAGAATTTGCCCCTCAGCGTGGCAGTGTGGCAGATGGGATTTTGTCCATCAGTATTGACGTTGTTGATTTTCACATTTTCTTGCCACAAACGTTTCATGGGAAGACACAGGGCGCCCAATTCCACCGGTGCCAGGAAAAGTCATATTAAGTATTAAGGGCCTTTTTAACGAAATCACGGTGGTTAATACATTGGGGGTTGCCCTTCGATTGTCATGAGTGTTGGAGAGAAAGATGTATTTCAAACAGACCAAGAAACCCCCAAAAATCATGGAGTGGTCTTGGACGACGTACTTTTTTTTCAACACCATGACGCCATGGTGACATGGGGCGTTTTGCCAAAGATGAAGGTTCAACAGACTATTTCCATTGATTCCACTGATTCATGGTGAGGCTGAATTGAAATATTATGAGTTTTCTTTGGGTAGATGGTAGATGATCTTAAATTGACAAAGCTTAAGTAGCTTCTACCCCAGCTCAATTTTGGTGGTTTCTTTGGATGTTGTTCCTTCTTCAAAAGCTTGTTTTTTTCCAGTTGAAGCCAGCTGTTCGTTTTTCGGCGGAAAAAGTTCAAGTTTCTACCGCACGACATTAAAAGCGAACCAACTGGAAGATCCAAATGACACCAACACTGAGGTTCAGATGGATGGTACAAGATGAACGAGAGGCCTTTGTTCAAGTAGCACTTTTCCATGGACATAGCATCGAAAAAAATGCAGTTAGGGAGGGAGGTGCAGTATCGGGTTAGCCTTGTGAAAGGCATGTGATGACTTGAATTAATTAATTATATGGAATTTTTAGTGCTTTGCCATGTCGCACCCATTTTAGAATGTTTCTGTTTGTCGACTATTAATCATTTTCTTATGTGAAAAAACAGGGGTCAACAGCTAAAGCCCCTGAAAAGTTCCCGGGCCGCAGAAAGATAGTAATCTTCCAAACATCCTGTTTCAGCGGGTGAGATGTGAGTTTTTTAAATTTTAGGGAGGGTTGTAAAGTTGAATGACCCTGCGAAAGATATTCATTTACAAGGTTCATATAGTCATAGATTCGACCATGGACCTAATCTCTCTACTGTTTTATGGATTCCATCAATCTGATTGGTGGTGTTAAACATTTCGGGGTGTTCAACGCGTAAGCCTATTATCACCAAAAAAATCAGGTACCTAAAAATGGAGGTAGTCACCTATGTAAGCTATATGGATACGGCTTATGTAAGGGAACCCACAGCCCCCAAACACAGCCTTGTAAGGTTCAGTACCTCCATTTTTGGTACCTGAATCTCTTGGTGATATGATCAATGGAGTTTCCTGGTTCCCATAAAAGGTGGGATCGGTAGCATATAATCACCCAATTGGCAATATATAAAACAACTTATATATCGCCTTCTAGGGGGTCAAAAATGCTACCGATTCCCACCTTTAATGGGAACCAAAAACAACCATTGAAGATGACCTTCGGGGTCTATCAACGCCAGGTGATCTTCCTGGACGAGTTTCGAAATGCCTTGGACCTGCGACAGGTTCGGTCGAAATCTTCGTGACATCGCTTCGTGACACATGGGCGGACACCGAAGCCTCTTCCGGAAGCCTTGATTGATATAGTAGTCCTAGGCTCAGCCAACTCTAAGAACCCCAGAAAAATGTGAGTTTTTTTTGTTCAGGGGAAGATTGTAATTTTTTGTTGGTTCCCTTTTCCCAAGCGTTTTAATAGTATTTCAAGCTTTCCATGAAGTGACTTGGGGTGTCAGCCGTTGTTTCTAGCGATGGGTGGCTCCAATTCCCTACGCGGCACCAGCTCAGTGCCCCCAGATTAAATGAATTAAGGATGTGTCAACCCTTAAAGCTTAACAGCTAAAACCCTTTTAAAAAATTGCCGAGCCCCACAAAAGGAAAGGGATCCTCTTCCAACCCATCCATTTTCAGGGGCTACACTGACCCCAAAACAGGGAACCCAGGAATTGGTGGTTTGGGTCGATGTTTCCCCTTTGCTTTACGGGGGTATTTTCAGGTTGGGGTGCATCTAGATGTCACCTTAAGCGGTGGTGGATTTCGTTCTTTTTGGCAGGCTGGAACACCAGCTCAAAACGCAAGCCCTTCCGCGTGGGTGGAACCCAGCTGCCCGGTCGTTTCAACCATTTGAGGGATCCTGAAATTTCAGGAAACCATTTGAGGGATCCTGAAATAGCGACGTGGCCATTGGAGATGCTGTTGTTTTTCTGTTAAGTCTTCCTTCAATACCATCCCTAAAACTCACATCAAAAGCTGCCTGAAAATTTGCTGAGCCCAAAATATCCCAAAATCATCTCCCACACCACCACATTTGAGGGGCTATGTTAGTCTTGGAGAACGTAATTGGGTTGAAAGTCAAGTGTTTTGCTAAGATTTCCTTGTGGAAGTTGCATGCAAACGATCGAAGCTGTTAGCACGGCCGGGTACGGGTCACCAGTTAAGAGGCCGAGATTGTAGTTGTGATGCGCTTCTGAAAGAGTACTTGAAGTGACCAACATCAACGGGAAACTGTTTTATTTTAGAAGCGAAACTTCACTGAAAGATGATGTTTTTTAAAAGACATTGTTTCAATTGAGAGAAAATCCCCCAAAAACAGTGGGAAAAAAAACAACGTTTTTTTCTTGAATCTCCCTTCCTGCTTCAGGACAGATCTTCGTCAAGAGGTGGCTCACCTCCTAAATGCTGGGGGGAAACAGTTGGAATTGAAAAAAAATGGCCGTATTTTCTGTTGGGGTGCCGGAAACAAAATGCCAAATAACTCATGATTCTCAGCCAGCTAGGTGATTTCAAACCATTTTTTGGAATGTGTAGCCCAGATATGTTTGAAGCCATTGCTTGATTTTAATCCAAAAATGGCAGAAATGATCCAAATTGATGAGGATATTGTTACAGATTGATGAGTTCAAACCCACCAGCTAGAACTCAGAAGTTTGACGGTTTGAATTTGGACCGGATCTTGAGATGTTAAAGTTGGGTTTTGTCAAACCATTCCCCGCTTAACGTGCTAGATTTTTGTTTAACCACCAACTGAAGTACTTTTCCAATAACAACCACAACCAATCAAGCAATTTGTGATTAGTACAATGATCCCCTTGACTACCTTTTACCTATACTTACTAGGCCGAAACATTGACACCTCTCAAAGCTTTTCCTGAGATACCCTTTCGTCTTTCAACAGATAGTGTCAGACATCAGCGCCAGGATCCACCAGAAAGAGCTGCAAAAACTGATCCTGGCGGCTTGGACGGCGTGACGTTAGACGTGGGTGCCAACACCTCACCCTTGCGAGCAGGTTCCGCACGGGGAAGTGAAGGGAGGTGTGAAGGGAGGAGAAGATGAGTTACCCTTCTGGGAACTACTGGGAGGATCATCCCAGATGGTAAGTAGTTGGCAACCCTCATTCATACGCCATTTAGGCCATTGGGAAAGGGAACAACCCCAGTTAGGGGACTTACTAACCATGGTTGTTAACTACTTACTAAATGGGAGGATCCTCCAAGTAAGAGGGTGTAAAAACAAATTTCAATCGAGTAGTGTGTGAGTAAAATTCAATTGGCAGGATGTCAAATTGTCAAGGTGACCAAGTTTTGCAAGAGCAGCGATCAGCTTTATTTTGTAGGGATATTGAAAACATGTAATAAGTGATATGCATACAATTCATGACTTCTTGAATGCTCTAACTGGTGTCAATAGATTTGAGAGATGATGTACCAGGTGTGACTTATCGCAGATTTTCAAGCAGACAAGCGATGTCCGTCCAGAAAGTAATACGTGATCCGCACTAACAACCTACAAGTGTGCAAATTAGGTGAGTGGTGCTATAAGTTACATTGCCGTAGGCTTTTGAACCGTTTTCTTCTCATTTGAATCGTCTTGTTGATTCTTATATATTCTCATCATCATCATCATCATCATCATCATCATCAGCAGCAGCAGCAGCAGCAGCAGCATCATCATCAGCATCATCATCATCATCATCATCATCATCATCATCATCATCATCATCATCATCATCATCATCACTATCATTATTCTTCTCCTCATCCTATGTTTTTAATCATTCATTTTGTACATCATTCTCTGAAACCTTCCAGTGCAACCTTCCTGTTCCCCCCTCCCCCTTGAGGTGCAACTGGATCGGCAAGTCCTCCAACACAGGCGACTTGTGCGGCAAATGGGTTGAAAGCACCAGCTACTCGAGACGCTTACTGTCGCACTGCAAATGATTGGCCATCACCTGTATGGGAAAAGATGCGGGATAGTAAGACATTATGACATAGTGGGCTTTGCAGGGGTTTCAAATGTAAGGGCGTGATGTCAATGGATAGTTTTTTTCTCATGTGTCTTAGAACCCACTGAAGGACATACATGACATGCGACAACAATGGGATACTTTCATGCTTCAAGTTTTCCAAATGTGAGGTCAGGGACAAACACCTCACCCCAGCCAAAGTTTAATTAGATATTCATTCCATAAAATTTTACGTTGTAATTTTGGAAATCTATTTCACCAACCTCGAAATTGCCAAGAAAGGCAATTTGGGAAAGTTTTCTCTAATGAAACCCACCCTTTCCACCGTTCCATTGTCCTTTTTTAAGTCCAACCTTTTAGCCCTTTGAATTTGTTTGGGCGTTGATCTTTGCCAATAGTTCACCCGAAGCTTCTGGTGTCGGGAACATGCAAACAAGTTCCAAAAACAAGGAATTTTGTGACACAATCATTCTCCCTTAATAATCCCCTAATAAAGCCGTATTTCCTGAGAGGGGGGATGGCATTGGGGGGAAATCCCTCTCAGCTTTCCATGAAAAAACATATTTGTCAACCAGAATTGTTGGTCATTTGAGTTAGGATAATTCATGCCAGGCCTAGCATATGAGATTGTCACTCCTAGCAAATTTTGTCGCCGTTGTCGTTTTCTTTTTTTTTGGTTTCTTTGTTTATGGCTAATCAACCAACGTACCTCCCCCCGAAAATCATGCCTTATTAAGGGCTTACTTGGAGGATCATCCCAGTTGGTAAGTACTCAGTAACCCCGAGTTATAAGCCATGAAAAGGGGGCTCTCAACCTCACGAATGGGGGCCGTACGATCACCATGGTTATGGCATGGCCCTCCAAGTATCCGTCCCTATCTCCTGAGTTACCCAATAAATACCCACTATATATGAAGTGTATATGGGGTTGATTATTAAGGGTACAGGGGTACCATCCCAAGGGTACCATCCAACGGCCCATCCTCCATTTTTACTCCAAGTACACCCTCGAAGATTAACAGCTCGAACCTGAAAATGATGGTTTGGAAGTTGATTTTCCCTTTCCAGGGGTGTATTTTCAGGTTCCATGTCAATCTTCTGGGGCGTATTAACCATTGTTAGTTGTTGGTTGCTGCCATATTGAGGCCTTTAGCCCCTCCGCGATGGACACCTTTTTGATGTTGAAACCTCGGTCTTAGTTGGATCTTGAAAACTCCTGGTGGATGTGTGTGTGTCGTTTTTTTTGCTACTCCCAGATTCATAACACCCTGGAAGATTAACATGGAACATTCAAAACACCCATTTGGAAAGGAAAATGATCTTCCCAACCTCTTTGATTATGTTGCATGTTAATCTTCAGGGGTGTAAAAGTTTGTAAGTTGTAAGTAAATATTATGTACTTGGTGATTCAAAGTGACCTTTTAAGGGATTAAGTGACCTCGAATTAGGGGATCAAAAGGTCACTTTGAATCACCTGGTATCTAATATTTACAATTATATTCAAATATATACATAATACATGTAGATATATTGAATCTCTCTATATGTATATGTGTGTTTGCAAATCTTTGGTTAAATATACGTGTATACATATATATGCAAATATAGTTTTTTTAAATGTGCAAATTACTTTTTAATATATTCAAATACATTTAACTATACAGTATCTACACATGAATTCCCCGATCATCCAAATCTAAAAACAAAATTTGGAGTGGAGGAGCCATCTTAGAAATAGATTCAGAAAACTTGCACAAATTGAAGCATTGGCCAATGCTACAAGAGTGATGTTGAATTCGATTCTCAAAGTTTCAAGTGGCTAAGCACATACTGTTACTGTAATGGAAGAAATCCTGCACCGTGATGGGGTTTCATATATAGCTGGTGGTGCAGGATTTCTTCCATCAACAGTAGTTTGGAAATGCTTGTGTGCTTTGTTTTGAACAAGTTGTTTGTGGTCAAGCTGGTAAATTTTTCTATCTGCCTTGCAAGCATTGTGCATAGTGGTGTACTGTGATGATATACGCTGTCTTTCTGGTATGTAAGAAGAATTTGATTTGATACTACGCGATAGATTTACGATAGTTGATGTATGTTCCGTTTTCCCGATTATATTTATACACACACACACACCTTATAATACGGTTGGTGCAAGTACTCATATCTACAAGTATGATCTATTAAGAGGAAACCCATAGTTGTTTGCTTGTAGTGATGCCCATAGAATTGGTAGGTCAAATTTGAAATCACCAAACATGAGATGTCGGCACATTTGACTTACATAATTTCAATACGTATGATATACATAGAATGGTGTTGAGTGATATTACGTAATCTTTGAAAGTCCTATGGTTGTGTTGGACAAGGCATCCATTCTGTGATGTTCACCCTGTGGCTGATGGCTGAAGATCACCACTTGTGTTTCTGAAAACAAACGTCGTTATACAACTGGTCACTCTGGAGGCATTCAACGAAGGTTTCATCATTATACGACATTTTATCATTGATTTTTGTTTGATGACACACCAACAAAAAAAACTGAGTTGGCAAGTGAATGTAGTAGATTTGTATTTTTTTTCGTGGTGTTCCACTCCGGGTTGGTTGAATAGCCAGAATCCGCTGTGATGACATGTCTTCACGCCTGGATATGTTTTTCATTTTAGTGATACTTGCCTATACCGCGCAAGCTTTGATTTTGTCAACAAGGTTCTTTGAAAAAAAACTAAATGACAGGTAAGACCTAGAAACCTGCAACTCCATTTTTCCTCTTCCAAGATTTGTGTTACGACAAAGGGAAATCACTCAAAAGATCTCAAAATAATCTCTTCAAATTGCACATCCCAATTTTTTGATTTTTCTCTCAACATGCATTCATGCGATTTTTGTTGGTGATAATATCCGTTTTTTTTGAGGGGTTTTCCCAAAAAAAGTAGATGACTATATTATCTTGCTGAATCTGTGGTCGCGGCCACCTGTCATTTTTTCAGGTCACCAATTCAAGGTGTTGTCGGGTGAGCTCAGACATGGTGTTCACGGAACAGGGAGCTGAGGAATGATGGTGATTCGCTTGGGTTTTGATGGGATCATTGAATTACCAGTTTAGGGGGGATCAAAAACGATGCAAATATATGGTAATGTTGAATGAGTTTCCAGATAATGTTGCCCTTTTTTGGGATTGGCAATATAATTTACCCTTGGTTTGTGGGAACAATCATTGGGTGGTGGTTCGAACTGTTGGACTGTAACTCACCTTCTCAACTGGAAATTGAGAGACCTTCCAAGGCAGATATTCTTTAATATCAGAATAGAAGCATATATGTATACCCAATGGAAAATCCCCATTTTATGTAGGAAATACATCTTCCAATGGTCCATTTCCCATTGCTATGTTAGTTTACCAGAGTGTAGATATTACATATGCTAATAATAGTATTACATTCCGATCGATATTGGATGTTCTTTTTTTGGCTACTGGTTGGCTTCAAACAGGGCACCCTTCACCCAGTATTAAAAATGATGAATGATGTAACAACCAAACAGTTTCGACATGTTTCAAGCAATCATTTCACGCAATCTTTGCATAATCTACCGATCTACCTGGTGGTTGAACCAACCCAGGTTGAAAGATATGCTCATCAATTTGGATCATGAAACCCCCAATCTTCGCAAGCCTGCCGAGCAAAAAACCCTGGTGTACCTTAGTGAGTGCCAAATTTAATCGGATCAGTATCCTCACTGTGAACCAGTCGAAATCGGCAGGACCCTAAGCATCCCTTTGCTACTCTATATGGATTTGTTATCCGGAACCTATCCATCCATCAAGATAAGTAAGCTCGAAAAATTCGAATGACGATATCGGATATCTGATGTTATTAGGATCAAGGTTTACAGGTTACGACTCCAGGTGTTACGAAGCTTCGTTATTTAAGATTGGACTTCTTGGAAGTCCAAAGATCGCTGGTGTTTCTTGGAAGTTGGTTGAACTGTGGGTTTCAAAACATGCTTTGGCAATGCATGCATTCATGGGTTTGTTTTCACGGCCGTTTTTTTTGTCATCCAGCGAGCTGTATTCCAGCTTTGAAGTCTACACCACCGGACGACCGGACGGTAAAAGGTGTGACGATTCGTAGCGAAACCTGGGGGGAATCATGAGCATTGATTGGGACGCACGAGAATACCCTGGATACCAGCCTGCTCAATTGGAAGCTCGGCGCGGAAGTCGGGAAGGAGGGGTTGATTCTGGACATATTTTTTCCTATGCGGATGAATGCATCTTAGACAGCGATTATTTGATTTGATGATTATATGGGTTAGGGCCTTCCTAAACCATGCAACTGTGTGTGTTTATGTGTAAAAACAACTCTTCGTTTGTATGGCCAGCTGACAAGGATTTTGTTTTCTGGCTTGAAACGAAGTGTACATGTATTTTCTATCATGTACATACATGCGTGTTATTATATTCTAATATTTCTATTTGATCATATATATATATATTATTTTTATTTTGATATATATATATATATATAAGTATATCAAGGNACTATGTCGTGTTATTATATTCTAATTATTTCTATTTGATCATATATATATATATATTTTTATTTTGATATATATATATATATATAAGTATATCAAGGATTTTTGTATATATAAATATATATTATATACCTGTATCATGGACATATTCCTTTTTTGACACTTTGCATACATGTCAAATGTGACCGAGGATCCAGACAAAGCCAATGTACCCTGCTCCTTTTGCGACTGGTGGAACAGGCCTCAAGTTTGACTCGTTATTGGTAAATTTGACCTTAAAGCCTCTCCAATGGTATACTATATATAACGTATGCTTATACTGTACTACATGTATCTACATGCTATCAGATGCTACATATGAAAATCGATTCCCTGTGTTATAGACTGCGCATTGTTTTCTGTTGTTTTAGCTGTTGGTCTCTAGATGAATCTATAGGTCCTAGGTGGATCTAGATGCTTTTTTCAAAACATGTTTTATTTTCACCCTGAAAATTGGGTAAGATGCACTGCTTTCGATCAAGACATGTTTCAAATGGGTGGTTCAACATGTGATCGACCTCCAGGTAGTCAATGGTTTTTTGGGGTAATCACCCTTTCATCCCATTTAGCAAGTGGTTCATGACAATGGTTAATAAGTCCTCCTAAAAATAGGGTTGTTCCCTTTATAAGTGGGCCTATTTGGCTTATCAAGGGAGGGGGTACTAACTGTTTAACTACTTACAAGTCCTGCGATGATACTCCACGTAGTAGGACACACCAGGATGACGATGAAACATGTTTTGGCCAACCGGGATCGGAAGCTATACCAGTTTTTGGAAGGGGAGTTTTTGTTGCATCCCAAGTTAGGTTTTGTAGATATGTTTGGGGGGGGGATACAACCAGAAAAATCAGCTTAGCAACTGAAAAACGTACCATCCAGAAAAAATATTTCATATTTTGAAGCTGATGTTTTTTTTTGAAATGGATTCATTAGAGGTTTTTTTTTTGGAGGGTAAAAATGTTGGATCTACCCCCTTACCCATTAATAGTGGCAATTTTTAAAGGTTTTTAGGTTGAGATTTCCCTACTCGAAATGTTTCAGAATCCTGGTGGTGGGTGGGGGGGGGTATATAATTACTTGGAGGATCATCCCAGTTAGTAAGTATAGTTAGGGAACAACCCCAAGTTCGGGGACTTATTAACCATGGTTACTAACCACTTACTAAATGGGATGATCCTCCAAGTAGGTCTAAGGCGGTAAATGATCCCAAAGCCACCGATGTTTCTTGTTGACTCGAATTTTTCCACGCCAGACGTTCATGGCTTTGCTGTTGTTGTTTTCCTTGCATTCAATGTGTGACTTGGCCTCCGATTCATCCGCTTTGGGGGGGGGTTGCTGTTTAAAAAATCGACAATGAGAAAAAACACCACTGTTGATGGCCATATCCGAAATACCACGAAATGGAAAGAGATATGGGCGAAAAAAAACGCCCGGCAATGTTCATCAACTCATGGGTTTTGTTTGATGGGGTTGGGATTCGATCGGGGTACCCCTAAGTAACACTCCCTTTCATAAGAAGACTCCCAGGAATCCAAAGCACAGACCCCAAACCACCAATTCAGATAGATGAACATGTTGATAAGTAGTGAAAGATTGCCACAAATCAGCTGGTGAAATCGTTGCTTAAAAAACAGTGCGTTCATGTACTACCAAGTATAAACACATGGAAATGCATCCATTTTAGGATATTGTTTATACATGTAACATGTTTGTTTAAAAGGTTTTACCGGAGTTTTGAACGTGGTTCACAACTTCAATATCTTTGGAAAAAACTCACCACACGCTTTGGAGGGAATGGATCTTTTGGTGGAAGGTTTGCTTGGAACCCATTTTTGTGGTTGCGAACATCTTCACCTTGTAAGATGTTTAGAGATGGCTGATTTTATCCACCAAAAAGAACTGCAAAAAAAAAATCCGGACGGCTGAACGGCGACGCTTGACCTGTTGAATACCACCCAAATTGAAGAGGAATCGGAAAGTCATCATTCCAAAGCTTCCATTTCTTGGGTTCTACGTGTTTTTTTTGGGGTGGATAAACGTGTGTGATCCATCAGGAAGAGGACGGGTCAAAAACTCAGGGGGGGAGAACCTTCACCAAGGAAACTCTTCCATATTATGGATGAGTTTTCAAAGAATTCCCACTAAATTCCAATGATAAATCGGTATATTGGGGGTGATTCTATGTCAGTAGCATTTTATGACTTTTTTAAGATCTGGTAATTTGCATCATTTCATCAACATGGAAATAAGAAATGACGGTTATTTTGTCATGAGCATCGATCGTATCCTACACTCCCGGAAACGGGAGACGTTTCCAGCGAGTTGGCCCTGGCGGCTCCGTAGAAATCAACGGGATGAGGGGAGATCTGAACTTTTTAAACCGTAATTGAGTCGTTTTTCGGGGTTGTGAATCATGCCTATACTCACCCCCTTCCCACCAAAATCACCAAAAAACAATAAGGATCTCCAGTGTATACATTCATATGTAGCTACTATGAATTCTTCACACCCGGCCATCTCCCTTGCCCGGGTGTATGTTCGGTGTTTTTTTCCCGGGAGTTTTTTTTTGACATTGCGATAAAACGAACATAGCTCACTGGAAAATGGACCCGGATTGAAGATGTATTTCTTATCTTAGATTGGTGAATTTGGTGATGTTCCAGCCAACTATGTTAGTTTATCAGAGGGAGTTATTTTTTAAATTCAATGAGATTTCATGGATAATTAAGATGTTTCCTACTACACCGGCATGTGTTCCTTATAGTTTTGATTCCGACTCCAAATTGAGCTATGAAAAAAAGCCCTGATTGTTTAGGGTTTATAGGGGATTGTACTACCCAATTATTTGTCAGTTGAGCAGTGGAAACAAAACCCACAGACATGACATGGGGATTGCCATACACCATTGTAAGGATCCCCCCAGTTATCCATTTATTTTCGGCCATGAAAAAAGGGTTTTTTTCACTCCAATTAAGTAGGACTTCCCGAAAGGAAGTTTTTCGCCGCTCACGCCCCGGAAGTTTAAACAACCAGTATAACAGGCCTGTCATTAAAGTACCTATTTTGGCGGGATCAAACACTGCAAGGAGTTCCCGTGAATAAAAGGGAAGTGTTTGGGTTGGTAATATTAAATGACCTCTGTTTAATGCAAAGTACTCCCCAGAATTCTAACATAGATACCAAAAATGGCCATATAAAAAAACAAACACCTCTTCCAAACCATCCATCATTTTGGGTATATATGTATCACCAGTTACGTTAATTTCTATGGTAACATGCAGGTAAAACATACCATACATGGATCCTATGGGTATGCAAAGTAGGAGTTTTTTTTTCAATTGCACAATTGGATCCCAAAAAGGCCTTACCTCGAAGTTCTGGGTGCCTTTTTGGTGAGGCCAACGGACTTTGTGCCTGGGTGACAAGGGAGTCGGTGGGGTTTGTGAAGACCTAACGGGTGTTTTTGAATTTTGTGGAAGTAGTAAAAAAGAACAACCAAAACAACAACAACAACAACAACAACAACAACAACAACAACAACAGCAACAACAACAACAACAACAACCACAGCAACAACAGCAAGAACAGCAACAACGACACCGACAACGACAACAACAACACCACCACCACCACCACAACCACNACAACCACAACACCACCACCACCACCACCACCACCACCACCAACAACAACAACAACAACAACAACAAGAACAGGAACAACAAGAACAGCATCAACAACAGCAGCAACAACAACAACAACAAAACAACAACAACAGCAACAACAACAACAGCAACAACAGCAACAACAACAACAACAACGACAACAACGACAATGAAAAACAACAACGACAACAACAACAACAACAATCACAGCAACAACAACAACAACAACAAAGATGCCGACAACAACAACGATGACGACACCGACAACGACAACAACAGCAACAACAACAACAACAGCAAGAACAACAACAACAACAACAACCACGACAACAACACTGACAACGACAACAACAACAACAGCAGCAAAGAGGACAACAACGACACCGACAACGACAACAACATCACCAAAAGCAATAGCAACAGCAAGATCAACAGCAAGAACAACAACAGCAACAACAACAGCAACAACAACAACAATTGCAACAGCAACTGCCAACACCAACAACAACAACAGCGACAACAACAACAGCGACAACATCAACAACGACAACAACGACAACCACAGCAACTACAACAACAACGTTTTTTTAGATAGGCAAACCCAACAAAGAAACAAGTGGTGAGGCAATGGCTACCCTTTGTTTTATTAACACAGGTCATTCCTTTTTTAATGCCACTGTTGTTTTTCAAAGATGATTTTTTGTTTTTCTTGTGGATTTCGCCACTACAATGGCACAGAAAATGGGATGCCAAGTCAAATTTTGACAAAATCCTGGCGTTTTTTTTGTGGGGCTCCGGTCCTGAAAGGTAATCCCTGCTTGGCTCAACGTGTGGATGCTTTAGATCCGGAGGTGCCAAGACGGTTCCCTCGTGATTTTCTCCAAGGCCAATAAATAATTGTTTGAGCAATGAAAAACAACCGGGTTGCTTGGGTTATATATAAGGGATTTTGCTATATTTTGCTCCCAAGTTATATGGGAACTATAATAAACAAATTATAAGGATCCCTATTAAATAACCCGTATTTCATGGAAAGTAAAGCCGTTTTTTTTCGTGGTTCATATGATATTGAAAATACCCGATCCCTGGAGTCAACCGCCATCTAAAAAACTGGTGTGTTTCCTTTTGGATGATGATAAACCTCGACTTAGGACTTAGAAAACGGGTCAAAAACTCGTACTTCGCAACCAATAAAAAATAGTGGCAGGTTGGACTTCCAGGGGGACGTAAAAAACGGGTGTTTCTTCAGCAACAAGCCTTCATACGAAGCATTGGTACTGGGAGGGCAGTCTCAGACACCTGCCGGTTTCGCGGCCAGATCTACAAGAAAACCCTCGAGATGCCAACGAAATGCCCTGAGGACCAAGAGAGTGGTGGGTTTCGGTGAGATGTGAAAGATACTTTGTAAAACCGCCCGTTCCCAGGATGCTGGCCCGTGTCAGGGAAGGGTTTCACATCCCCGAAAGATATATCATCTTGAAACAACATGTTGTACATCACCTCTAAGAACAGACAGATTTGTTTTTGCATGATTTGTTTGAAGCATTACAGACCGTACTGTTGCTACAGGTGTTTCATGGTATTTCTGTATTATTTCTTTATTGCCAAGCTCGTCAAAACTCTGAATCACAACTGTTACGACTTGAAAAAACGCAACTGAGTTCATTTACTCACGACATACATAGTGAGAATCTCGAAACCGTTTTCTAGCTGGTAGTTTCGACTATGTTTTATTGAATTCAAACGGGTTGGTTCAACCACCGCCTAGTTCTTCAATCGGAGGAGTTGAAAGGCGTTTGGTGGTTGCAAGACAACATTGCAGCAGAATCCTTGGTGAACTTCAACGACTCCTTTTTTGAGGTGCGGGGGTTGGCTTGCTTCCGGATTGGTCCACCTTGGGGGTCATTTTTTTATCCCAAGCCGCAGGGCAAACAAAAAAACAACCAATGAACCAGAATTAATACATCTATGGCAGGTTAATGAAAAAAACAGACGTCCGTGTTTTTTTTCTACTGACTTGTGGTTTAACTTATGATGGTCCCAACCCTCAACTTGGAACATCAACAAAAATTGCAACAGACAGAATGCGTCGCATTGTGGTATTTGAAAGATTTTTCATGCACATACTCTCAAAGATACTTCGCAGTTTTTGTTAAAGACGACCTGTGGACCTTGCATTTTTGATTTCACTGGGCCCAACCTGCGTTATCCGGTTTTCTGCTGAGGACAAAGGTGATGGAAACCTTTACTGGGAACGTCACTCGTGCGATCTCAATGCGGTGGAGATGTTGGTTTTGCTACAAGCAGGTGTATAGGTGTATCAGCAATCAGGTCAAAAGTGAATCAACCAAAGTTGCAAACTTGACTAGTAGGAGAGAAGACCCATTGATTGCACACTGTCACATTTTGTTTTAACCTAATATATATATATATATACAGGTTATACATATATTTGCTCTATTCGATATCTACTTTGATTGCATTCTTGCAATTATACTGTCCTCACCTAGGATCAGGCAGTTCTGTTTCATTTTCGGGGGTTGCATCTTTGAGTAGGAAGAAGAGGGCCTATTGACTGTCAGCATGTTTAAAGCTTTTCTCGCCAGCAATCCGTGTATCAAAGAACAGGAGAAGAAGTACCACCATTTTGATTTGTACCACCAAGACGTAGCAGATATGGGCCCCGTGAAGCTGTTGGGTTCGTTTCCTGGAGGTACTGTTTGACTGGGGTTGGATTACAGTACGATGACCACCATTGTGAAAAGTAAGCAATGAGAACCTCAAAGTTGGTGTCATCTATCGAAAGAAAAACTTGGTGCGTGTATATTATGTACCGACTCAACCCATTTGATATCTTTTTTTTTTCCGGGTTTGACCTTCCATTTTAATCTATTTCATGGGTCTAATCTTCCAACGTATGGGTCTTTTGGGTTCTAGGTCATTCTAGGTATATATACATATATATATATATTTATTGTTCCCATATTTATTTAATTTTGTTTATATTTATAATTTATATTTTTTCAATTGGAGAGATATCTCTTCTACAGGACCCTTCCGAAAACTAGGGCATCGACTATACACACAACTTGGTCATGAGTTGGAGTGTGATATTTCAATGCATTTCCTGTTTTCTTGTGGCCTTAAAAAAATCTGAAGAAATAATTTTAAAAAAACTCATGTGTATAATATGTATATATATTTTTATTTATTTATTTATTTATTTATTTTATTTATGTATTTATTTATTTATTTAGTATAATATGATTATATATATATACATATGTTTCATATTAGTTCTTTGGTGGTTTCCTAGGATTTCCAACCACCACCTCCCCCCCCAAATCAGGGTCAATCGATCTCAATCCAACCAACCGAACCCAACCTGCCGAGATGATGTTCCACAAAGTTGGCTCCGGGACTATTCGGTCTTCGGTCTTTGTTTGGGGACCGGCAATGCCTGCTTGGGAATCACGAAGTGTGCATGGAAGGACGGTTCCGTTGGGTTGTTTGTTGAGTTTGGTTGAGTTTTTTTTTTTTGTTGAGAGAAGGGCCAACATGTTTTTTTTGGAAAAAACACATGTGTTTTTTTTGGGTTTATGATTTTGAGTTCTAGTCACGTGTAAAGGAGGAGGATGGCTTTGGAACAGTAACATTTTGCATTGATTGCACAAATAATTCTGCAAAATCCTTTAAGCATCATAAAGGAAGAACACATAAAAATAAACGCCCTACGAACATGAAGGTCGAAGTTTTGGGTTTAGTCATGTTTCGAGCTAGCACAAGTTTCGATGTGAGTCGTAATTTGTGTTCCCTTTTCAAATGCTATACTTTTGAAATGTAATTGTTTGTTCCAACTGACACATAAAATGTTGGAGGTGACTTACCTATAAAAGCTGTATGGATACGACTTATGTGAGGGAAAACCCACCCCGAAACTAGCCTTGTAAGGTTATTCTACCTGTTTTTTTTGGGTACCTAAAACACCTTTGGTGAGTCACACACCAAAAGCCACGCAGGAGTGGCAACAGACTGTCAGTGCTACTTTCAACTTCGAGAAGGGCAAAGGTCCATTGGTGAGTCATAGTGAAACTGGTGGGAAAACCCTTGGGATGGAGGGCGGTACCCTAGCTGTTTAACCCCCCCAAGGAGCCCTTTTTTAAAAGGGGATTGGGACCCAATAAATACGCACGTGATATAAGGTGTATATGGGGTTGATTATTAGTGGTACCATCCCGAGGGTGCCTTTGTTGGGGATGAAATCCTGCCCAGTTATATGGGGATTATTTCTTTAAGCCATGAAATAAGGATCCCTCTTAAACAACCAGTATTTCATGGAAAGTATATACCTTGAGAACCCATAACCTTCATGTTTAGGGGTTACACTCCATACATACATGGGGCTAACACCTTTACTTTTCATGGGTTTTGTGATCCAAAGGTAGGGCATGAAACACTACCCAGTTATGTCGGGATTATTTCATAGACCATTTAATTTGGATCTCATCTGCCCTGAGATGTCCTATTTTCAGAGACTATGTTGGTTTCAGGGGGCTGTGTTGCAATGATACTGGGCCGGTTTTGATGGCTATTTGCCATCAAATATTTGACCGACTATGCATCCCGTATCTTTCCCTTTCAACATCACCAGTCTCCAAAAATTCTGGTGATATTTTTGGAAGGTTTTTTTTTTAAGTAGGCTCCAGCTGTTTGTAAAGAAAAAATCTGTGGCTGCTAAGTGGCTGTTTTGGGGGTATGATAACCAGTCCAGTATGAAAACCACGGAGTCCTGGACCATGGCTTTCGTTTTTTTTTCCCTGGAAGCCGTTTGTGTTCGGAACCACGGATTCAGCAAAATACGGGGAACCAGTTAATAAATGTAGACCTATAACCCACATGATCCATATTTTGGAAGATTGGAACCATAAAATGGAAGGTCAACCCACACAAAAAGATGTCAAATGGGTTCTATGGGTGTATATATACTGAAGTCTCACATGATTTGCAATGATTTTGCCACCCCAACTCATTTACTCAAAAGGGGTTTGTCCATCTACCAACTGGTTTTGAGTGCCCATTCGACCAGTTGAGGCAAATTCGATGAGTTCCAGTGGGTTTACAAAATCAATGAGGATGAGTGGCAAAAGGTGCGTGTTTTTGGAGGGTCCCGACGTGTTTGTGTGGGTCATTCGTCAATTAGTGTGAGTTTTTTTGGGAGTGGCTGAAAGGATAAATTGTTTTCACTTCTTTGAAACTGTGATAGACAAAGATTAGGCTTGAAAGATGAATCTCTTGAGATTTGTCTAAGGCAATGTGTGAGTTTCTAGGCATGGAAAATCAGGATTAAATCACCATGTGGCGAAGATTCTTTCCTGTTTCCAAACGTTTTCAACATATATGACGGAATCTCTTGTAGTGGGATCTTTTTTACGGCCAAACAAAAATCATCAAGTTCATCATGTAAAATTTCAAGGGGCAATAATGTTTTTTTTAATTGCCATATATGTATATATATATAATATATACATATATATGTAAGAACTGGCAGATGACTTTTCGTAGCCTCAAAAAATATCTCCTCACTACTTTCACGTATCCTTTCCCTTTTGGAGCGAGGTTCTGCCACCGGACATCCTCCCGCTTTGAATTTCAGGCGAGTTATGCTGCCAAAGTTGGGGAACCGAAAGCTGATGATGTGACGTTGCTTGGCGGCTGCGTGGGAACCTAAGGGGGGGCAACCCCAATGCCAGCTGTTTACCCCCAGAGAAATTTTGGCCTTTTTTATTAAGGGATGATATTAACCATCCATGGTCCCTTTAATGATCCCCTAATAATCCCTTAATTTTAAAGATGAAAAGGGAGGACATGTTCTACAGTATTTGCATGTGGCCCTCATGTTGTTTTTTTTGTTTGTTTGCTTCAAAAAAGTAGTATACAGTACACCCCTGAAGATTAACATGGAACCTGAAAATGATGGTTTGGAAGATGATTTTCCTTTACAATTGGGTGATTTTTAGGTTCCATGTTAATCTTCCGGGGTGTAGTATATATTATGTATTGATTCTTCAGCCCAAAAAAACCATGGTGTTTTTTAAAAGGTTTTTCCCCCCTTCCAGGATGCAATCGTCCACCACCAGGACAACGAAAAAAAACCTTCACACTTGGAACCCACTGGCATCGTGGAAGGGGTTCCCATCACAAATCCCGTACCACTCCCACAAGAATCCCTTGATGGAAGCAGACATGGGAAGGGAGTCCTAATTTGTAGGGGTGCTTGAATCATATAGATGATGATTGAGGTCTCCAAATCACCGAAATCCCTCAACGCATAGGTCACCATAGGTTCCATGAAACCATTCTCAGTTTTGGTGAGCCAGGATCCCTACAAAAACAGGATTGGTTAAAATTTAATAGCTATGAACCTGCATTTAAAAGAAAAACAGGATTGTTTTATTCATTAACCAGGCATATTTCAGAATCAACTCAACCAGGATCATTAGAATTTGTCAACTTCAGGATCCCGAAAGGGTCTAAACCATCCCTTCCATTCCCAGCTGTTTCCAACGGTTTCCACCCCACAGCTTCACCCATGCCGAGCTTTCAGGTACATGTATCGTTGGCGGCGTGTGATGCGAGGTGATGGTTCTACCACTGCGGCATGGGATGAGATGAAGGAGGTGGTCACAGGGGAGGTGTTCCCCAGATTTTCCTGTTGTTTTTTTGCTGCGTGTTGTATTTTTTATGGTGACAAGGTTTGTGTGTTTCAGTTTTAGCCTTCCTAAAATCACCTAAAGTCCCAAGATGTCAGGAAATTGGCAGTATCTACAAATAATTGAATGTGGTGAAATTTGAAATAGTCAGCTGTTGTTTCAAAAGGGAAAATCAATCAACTTTCACGAAGATATTTTTATTATTTTTCAAATGGGTCGAAACCACCAACTAGATGTTTTTGGGAAGAAGAGTAGTCTCCTCAACTACTGAGGGAGTATACAACGAGCACTGTACTCATTTACGGTCTAATTAGCCCAGTGGAGATTCTTTAGTAGGCTTTTAGATTTTTTAGTCCTTTTCATGTTCTAGGTAGATAGTGGTTTCAAAGATTTGTTCTTTTATTTTTTTTTGGGAAAGGATCAAATTCAATTCATGTCCTTCAGATGGGTTGAAGGTCACCAACTGGAGACAAGTCCATCAATTTTATCTCCCCTCATTCTGCAAAATGTTTGTGATACTGATCCTAAGTAAGCAGCAATGTGCAAGGGAAAGGATGATGTTCCAAATTTTGTACACCGATAAGAGCGATTAAAACTAATCTGATTGTTTACGGACGGTTTATAGGGAATGGAATAATGTACTACCCACTTATATACAGGGGATTGTAAGGATCCCTATTAACTAACCAGCATAATGGAAATATTATGAAAGGTAACAAGGGTCGCACCGCTACAGGTGATGCAATCGCCGCTCCCCAAGAAGAATTGCTGCACCTTTGGCTTTGATTGGGTCCCGGGTCCCGGGGGTAAATATACCATCAAATTCCTTGGATTCCTATCCATTTTGTGGTACATTTTCTAGGGTTCCTATTCATTTTTCAGAAAAAAATCACCAAGCCTTTCGTCACTCGGAGATTCCCCTGCCACCAAGCAAAAAGGAAAAGGTTGCCCGGAGAAAGCTTACCACTTCAAAAGTGGGTGGCCATCCTGAAAGGATTGGATCATTACTTCAACTATATAACACCTGACTAACTAGGGACTAGGTCAGGCCTGGCGAAGCCTGGCTAAGCCTATTACCCATAGTATCCATGTATGGTATATTTAGCTACATTTACCATAAAAATCAACCAAATGTAGGTATATATACCATGCATGGATCCTATGGGTTAGATTATTAGCTCAGAAAGGTCCTTGAAACCGATCCGCGAGATGGATGGTACCATGGAAGCTGTTGAGAGAACGATGTCTCAAAGGAATCAAGCAGGAACCCTTGGCTGTACCCCCTTAGAATCACAAGGCAGAACCACCACCGATGCTTAGATGGTGATAATGGTTGAACCCAATATTGCCTTAAAGGGGTTACTCCCAGGGGTTCTAGGGTAATGCCCTTGAATTTCAAAAGCATTGTTTCTTTCATCTAGGATTATGTGATTTTGATCTTCCAGGTGCTCCTTGGTGTCCCTTTTGGCCACTCTGCATTTCCAAAAAGGACATTTTGTTGCTTGGCCTTCAACTGCATTCGTGTGGCTAAGTAAGGAAAATGTTGATGCACTGTGAACTTGAACTCCAATGACATGGCGATAATCGATACTGACATCATTTGGGTCATGGGTTGTGCGACGGCACATACATCATCTTCATCATCATCAGCATCATCATCAGCATCATCATCATCATCATCGTCATCATCATCATCATCATCATCATCATCATCTTCATCATCATCAGCATCATCATCATCAGCATCATCATCATCATCGTCATCATCATCATCATCATCANCGTCATCATCATCATCATCATCATCGTCATCGTCATCGTCATCGTCATCGTCATCGTCATCGTCATCATCATCATCATCATCATCATCATCATCATCATCATCATCATCATCTTCATCTTCATCTTCATCTTCATCGTCATCGTCATCGTCATCGTCATCTTCGTCATCGTCGTCATCGTTGTCATCGTCGTCATCGCCATCATCGCCATCATCGTCATCATCCTCACAACCATCATCATTTTTGGCTAGTTTCACAACAAAATACTATGTTGTCATGAGTTGCTCGGGTCCGTGTTCTGAATTCGAGTTTGATTCCTTCCAGCCTTAGTTGTTCAAAGAAAACATCTTTATTTACACCAAACAAAAACACCATCAATGCGCAGGGAGAATATGACCTACAACAACCAGATGCAAGTGGTGATTTTCCCACCTGAGCAACGTCGCCCTCCCATGTATTCTGGATGTTGTTGTGAACCGAAGCCTGTCCGTTGTCTTTGTATGTGGCCTTGCTGTGCCAATATCCATGGGGTTTGGAAGAAACTTGGAGCCCAAATACAACGCTGAATCTGGTGGGTTTTTTGGGTGCGTCGGTTGGGAGGAAAAAAACAGGGACACCACGGAAATTCATTTGACCTCTAGCCCCCCCCCCTTCCGCAGTTTAATTTCAATTGACGGAAGGGGGAGTTGTTTGGTCTTAATGTTCTTTTCTTTCTTTGGGCGGGCGGGGCCTTTGGGGGGGGGGCATTTTTTTGACACGTCACACATGATTATATGAAGATATAGTTCGGCATCACGAGGTGGGTGTTTTTCATAAGGTCAGTTCGGGAACTATCCATATCTTTTGCCACCGAATTGTTACGAAGAGTGAAATAAAGATGATGTTGTGCAATAAGATGTATGATGAAATGCTTGGCCCGGTCCCCCGTCCCCCCAAGGTATGGTTCCCCCTAAATGGGTTGGTAGCAGCAAAGTGCTATAGTAACCATACCATAGCGACACACCGGGGAAAGGCCTTGGGTGTCGGGAGTTGTTGGAATGGGGTATGACGGTATGACATACCGGCCCAGAACCTTTCGGGACATGTTCTTTTTCGTTGCTGCGGAATCCATTAGTCGATTAGTAGAGGGTGTACATGGGAATGGTAATGGATTATTTGGGCCATTTCAGATTTCAGAGTTACATTTGCATTCGAGCTGCTGAATTTGTAGCTTCAATTTGCGCAGATTCAAAATTCTAAATTTTAAATGTTTACATCTTTTTGTTGAAAGATTTTTAAGTTGCAAACGTTATCTTCTTTCCATTCCTTCATGGAATTCCAAGAATGAATGAAGCAACATTTCCCCCAAAAAAGTCACACCACCTGCCACCTGCCTAGGAAAAAAAAGCTCATTTTCATGGCCAACAAAAATCTGCCAAAAAATGTTCGAGACAACTCATCAGAGACGCCCTAGACATCCATGCACCCGCGGGGATCGATGGTACTTGGACCCCCCAAAACACCAAACTTCAGCAGGCACTTGGGATGTCTAGGGTCATGGATCATGGGAATCTAAGGGTCCCCTCCTCCCCCCGAATGCATCCGAATGCCAGCTTCTTCCCACAAATGGAAGCCGGTGGAACTCGGCTAATTTCCAGGCATGATGAATTCAGCCCATTTGTCCCGAAAAAATTATCCCCACATCACCAGGTTGGCGACGGCGGTCGGTTGATCCGATCCGTTTTCATTTTTTTTTTATCTCCGGATTGTTGGGGGATGAATATTGGATTCCTAGAATCCTAAGAATCCAAGATGGTAGGACTTTTTTTTCGTGATGCGAAGATGTTTTTCGCGGCTGTGAGATTTTTCAAGGGGCAACTTTCATGAGTTGTGTATATCCAATCTATGACTTGCCTCGTTCTGTCTCAGCCGCCACTGAGGAAGAACTTTCCGGGTCCTACAGCGACAACATACGGCAAGGATTCAGTTTGATTCGCCGAACAAAACCGTTGCGATGATTCAGTGACCGGCGTAGATACTTTGTTTTTAACCCACAACGAGGCCAACTTAAAGATGCCACCATCCATCGAATGATTTTCGGATGATTTCACTGATGAGTTTATGAGGATTGAAATCTTTAGAATGACTTTCGCACTAGATAAGATACATCAAATTATTAGGTCCTTTTCGAAATGGTTCCAATGATGAAAGTGCCATGGGTTTTCAATTGTCCTTCCTTTCATCAAAGGCTGCTGTTTCTTGGCTGGAACCGCCAACTA
The DNA here is from genome assembly GCA_000507305.1 of Breviolum minutum Mf 1.05b.01. Classification (NCBI taxonomy): domain Eukaryota; class Dinophyceae; order Suessiales; family Symbiodiniaceae; genus Breviolum; species Breviolum minutum. Next base: position 2,880 of record DF242433.1, on the reverse strand, counting down.
TTTCTTTCAGATACATCTAAACAGATGTAGTAAGATTTAGCTTACAGTTCACTCGGACAGGAAAACAACAACAACAACAACAACAACAACAACAACAACAACAACAACAGCAACAGCAACAGCAACAGCAACAACAGCAACAGCAACAGCAACAGCAACAGCAACAGCAACAGCAACATCAACAGCAACAGCAACAGCAAGAACAACAAGAACAACAACAGCAACAGCAACAGCAACAGCAACAGCAACAGCAACAGCAACAGCAACAGCAACAGCNCAAGGACAAGGACAAGGACAAGGACAAGGACAAGGACAAGGACAAGGACAACAACAACAACAACAACAACAACAACAACAGCAACAGCAACAGCAACAACAACAACAACAACAGCAACAGCAACAGCAACAGCAACAACAACAACAATAACAACAGCAACAGCAACAACAACAACAACAACAATAACAACAACAGCAGCATTTTGATACCTTTTTTTGCAATAATCTCATCTCTCAGTCATCAAACATACTGAGACATGAGGGCAAAACACACACCAGTGGACTTGAGAAGCTGTCAATGAATTTAACTAACATAGCAATGGAAAATGGACCCCCCTTTGAAGATGCACTTTGTATTGAACAGGGGGATATTCCGTTGCTATATAAGTTTGCCAGAGGGTTTGAGATTGATTTTTCGTAAAGGATGGCCGATGCCTCCACAACATGAATAGTATCCATTGAAAAACGAAATGGAAGATGAGGGCTCCAACATGGCGGACTTTTCTTGAACATGCAACATGGCATCATGGCATCTATGTTTCATTGAACCATGAGGAAACATTTTTTGTGCAAAACATGAACAAAAAATCAAACTCTGCGGGGTGAAAGTTGAAACCTCTGGGATTCTGTCCTTGGATTTTGTGTTTTTTTCAAAGAAATGGATGGTGGTGAAAAGAGTGGTGAATTCTGCGTAGCTGACGAAGACTTTTGCTGCGCTGATCCTTTTTTTTGGGTTTCTGAAGTTCTGAAGCAGGGGTCAAGGCGTGGTGGCGGTGGTTTCACATTTTTTTGGAATGTTCAGCCCGAAAAATTGGGGAAGATTTCCCATTTTGACTCATATTTTTCAAATGGGTTGAAACAATCAACCAGGATCAACCAGGTATGCTGATAGAGAGGACGACCTCGATCACCCCTGAAAACTGACATGACTGGCTGGAAAATCCCCATTTTCAATGGGAAATACATCTTCTTCCATGGTGGGTTTTCCATTGTCGTCATATTAGTTTTCCAGGGTATGACAAACAGCCATTTGGATCCATTTGATGGGTTTGGATTTTTTTAAATGTGGTCCAAAAGTGTGTTGTTATTGGGGGCAAGCCACCCTTCATGGTGAGCGACAAAAAACCTTAATAGCGGCCAATGAAACTCCGGAGGGGAGAATACCAAGATGCATATACTTTTGGGATTTGACAAAACCCTGCAACAGTGGGTAAATTCAGTAATGTATAAATCTATAAATCTTTATGAAGGGAACCCATTTTTTTTACCTTCACTACCTCCACAGTGAACCAGTGTTCAAAAATATACATGTCAACACTTATTGTATTTATATCAAATTTTAATCCTGAAGCAGACTAGCTCTGAGCACAACATTCCCAACAAGTTTCCCATAGTCCATTGTCAAGCTCCAGCATCCAATGTCAAGCTCCAGCATGCCATGCTTAAAAACTCCTGCGCAGCGTTTTAAACTGCAAGCAACCCCGGAATCACAATCCGTTGGGTTTGCACCGATTTGGCAAGGACATGATTCGCTGATTGTCAAAATGTCAGTGCTGCAGGGGGATTTTGGAGTTTGTTTTTTCCACTAAAGCTGTTGAATCCTCGATACATGTGATGTTTGTCAGGGATTTAATACCTTAACGATAGTTAAAGAATAACTATGTGGTGGTTTGAAAGATTTTCGGAATTTTCACCCGGAACATTGGGAAAATGATCCAATTTGATTAATATTTTTCAATTGGGTTGAAACACACCAATGAGAATTTGTTGGAAAGAAACTGAGGGCATTCCAGGATTGACAATTCTTTTTGTTGTTGGCTTTGGGTTGGTTTGGCGATTTTTTCCAATAGCTTGAAATAGATTGCGTTTTTTGTTGGCTATACATTTTTTTTACCTTTCAGTTTTTGTACTGATACTGACTGCTAGATTACTGTGTATATATTTACATATAATATTTATACATATATATATATATATTTATATATCACCAAGTACAGTTCTATTTCGGAAACTCACCTTCTCACAAGTCTTCCGTTCAGCTCGCTGAAATGCTTGGCGGTCGCATTTCTGAACGGTCTTGGCTCAAATTCTTCAAATCGACTTCCGACCTAAATCCTGGTAGATCAGTAGCTGCATACTTAGATGGGGTATAGATACAGTCATCACTTGTTATCAGTGCATGCAGTTCATCCAATACTTCATCAAAAAATATCAAATCATAAGTCTGAAAATGTATGGTGTGTCACGATGTGTGTGGTTAACGTAATGTTTTTATAGAGCAAATTACTGCATTATACCTTCTATTTGCCACATCGACCTGCTCAGGGACGTGCACATAGGTGTACATAGGGGCTGGTAAGAGAGAGTGAGAGTTGCTTATCATCACCTTTAGTTGAGTTGCTTAGCATTTTCACATGTATGTATATATAGTGTCTATATAGTGTCTATATTACCTTTCAATAGTGGGTAGTTAATCTATTCTTATCTATGAAGGGAAGCCCGCTTATAATAAGCTATTGTAAGGATCCCTATCAGTAACGAATGGAATGTCTGGGTTTTGCAACGCTGCTGCTCAACAACAAATCCGATGAGCGAGGCCATGCG
>DF242432.1:28578-57102 GCA_000507305.1 Breviolum minutum Mf 1.05b.01 | reverse complement strand
CCAAGCTGCAAGAACCGACCAACCGAGCCTATGATACTTTCCCACTCAAGGTCTGCGATCGTCGGGGTGTCATCTTGTGAGAAGTTCTTCAAAGGACTACCTGACGAACAAGGCGTTGACACATGGACGTGGACCCACAACCCTGCCTGCCGAAATTCACGAACTCTCTTCCGAACTTCAGAAAACAACTCATCGGATTGCACATCCTTCACCACTCCAATGTAGCGATGTCCACGACGCAACGACTCAACACTCAAGCTCGACTCAGGCTCACAACAAACTTCCACAAGCGCAATGCCACCAACTTGCAACTCTTCAACCAAAAACAACTCTTCCTCATCCAAGCTCAAGACAGGATCCACCGTAGGAAAGTCACGATGTCGAAAACCAAGTGCAAGCCTATGACGTTCAAACAACTGGGTCCCCAGGCACTTCGTGAAGATGTCCGCTATATTGGTCACTCCTGGATGATGCTTCAACACCACATGTCCTTCACTTACCTGGGACCTCAACCACATCAAGCGAATCTCAATGTGTCTCGAACGACGAGGCAAGTCAAGTCCCTGCACAAGCTGCAATGCCGATGAACTGTCCGACTCAACTTGGATCAATGGCTCATCAAACTCACTAACATCTCCAATCCCCCACAAGACACGGTGAACAACTCGGCTCATGGCTGTGGCATCCTGTGTGGCCTGCTGGAGACCATACAATTCCGCCTCACACGAGCTTAAAGCCGTGGCCTGTTGTTGCTTTGATACTGAACGTATCAGGGATCTTTTGAAGAAGATAGCTTGTCCAGACACACCTTTACGGTTATTAAACCGGTACGGTGCATGTGATGCATCCGTGAACACTTGAAGAAAGGCGGGCCGGACATTCCCATCAGAACCCAACTCAACCAACAACTCACTTGTAGAAGGCAACTCCAAGATCACATCACCATCACCAAACAAGAACCTCAACACAGCTTTCAGAGCTGCTTCTGTCCCTTGAGTTGGCTTTGACTGCTGGCTACCGATCAACGACAACCAGGCCTTAACATCGGCCCTCGTTTGGGATAGCCAAAGCAAACGACCAAGTCCTTTCCTGAACCTTGAGTAAGCTTCGGGCGACAACGGTCTCAGTGAAGCTTCGTCAACCTTCTCAAGATGACTGGCAACGTCGGGCACTGCCTTCGACCCTTTGCTCACCTGGAACTCCTCGAACGTCGACTTCAAGTATTCAACCCCAACAGAGACAAACACTGAATCACAACCCGACGTTCTCTCAATGGTTCTTCCAATGAATTGGAGTCGTCCACCACCTTGACCAGCCGGCAACACACAACCTGTCGTCTTTGTTGGTACCACCGCTGAGATGGCCTGCACAACTTTCTCCTCTGCCGATCGTGATGAAGAGCACATTAAGATGTCGTCGACGTACACCACCAGGATGACTGTGCCCAGGACCACATCCCCATCATAGACGTGACCTTGGTAACAACATGGTTCGTACTCATCTGCCCATAACCCCAGGTGGGTAATGGTACTTGAAAGAAGCTGCAGCCAGTGTAGGCTAGCGTCCCTCAATCCATTGAGGGATCGAAGCAAGTCCAAGTACGCCAACTCTCCTGTCAAAGTGCTGATGCTTTGGGGAAGTTTCAGAATGATCCTGACTTGCCCAGGGAGTGGGCTATGCATAAATGCATGACTGACGTCTAACGATCTCATCCTCCACCCTTTTTCAGAAGCAATCGACAGCACGATATGTAGGATCTCACAAGACGGTGTCGGACTCGAGAATCCAAGTTCTCTGGCAGAACTTTTGCTACGCAAGTCCTTTGCCACCACCCTAGCACGCACTCGATCACTTGTCTTGAAAGCTGTGACCCATCGTGCAGGGATAACTCGCAACCCAACACTCGACTTCTTTGCAAGCTCAACATCATGCCCAGNCCTTCACTTACCTGGGACCTCAACCACATCAAGCGAATCTCAATGTGTCTCGAACGACGAGGCAAGTCAAGTCCCTGCACAAGCTGCAATGCCGATGAACTGTCCGACTCAACTTGGATCAATGGCTCATCAAACTCACTAACATCTCCAATCCCCCACAAGACACGGTGAACAACTCGGCTCATGGCTGTGGCATCCTGTGTGGCCTGCTGGAGACCATACAATTCCGCCTCACACGAGCTTAAAGCCGTGGCCTGTTGTTGCTTTGATACTGACCGTATCAGGGATCTTTTGAAGAAGATAGCTTGTCCAGACACACCTTTACGGTTATTAAACCGGTACGGTGCATGTGATGCATCCGTGAACACTTGAAGACAGGCGGGCCGGACATTCCCATCAGAACCCAACTCAACCAACAGCTCACTTGTAGAAGGCAACTCCAAGATCACATCACCATCACCAAACAAGAACCTCAACACAGCTTTCAGAGCTGCTTCTGTCCCTTGAGTTGGCTTTGACTGCTGGCTACCGATCAACGACAACCAGGCCTTAACATCGGCCCTCGTTTGGGATAGCCAAAGCAAACGACCAAGTCCTTTCCTGAACCTTGAGTAAGCTTCGGGCGACAACGGTCTCAGTGAAGCTTCGTCAACCTTCTCAAGATGACTGGCAACGTCGGGCACTGCCTTCGACCCTTTGCTCACCTGGAACTCCTCGAACGTCGACTTCAAGTATTCAACCCCAACAGAGACAAACACTGAATCACAACCCGACGTTCTCTCAATGGTTCTTCCAATGAATTGGAGTCGTCCACCACCTTGACCAGCCGGCAACACACAACCTGTCGTCTTTGTTGGTACCACCGCTGAGATGGCCTGCACAACTTTCTCCTCTGCCGATCGTGATGAAGAGCACATTAAGATGTCGTCGACGTACACCACCAGGATGACTGTGCCCAGGACCACATCCCCATCATAGACGTGACCTTGGTAACAACATGGTTCGTACTCATCTGCCCATAACCCCAGGTGGGTAATGGTACTTGAAAGAAGCTGCAGCCAGTGTAGGCTAGCGTCCCTCAATCCATTGAGGGATCGAAGCAAGTCCAAGTACGCCAACTCTCCTGTCAAAGTGCTGATGCTTTGGGGAAGTTTCAGAATGATCCTGACTTGCCCAGGGAGTGGGCTATGCATAAATGCATGACTGACGTCTAACGATCTCATCCTCCACCCTTTTTCAGAAGCAATCGACAGCACGATATGTAGGATCTCACAAGACGGTGTCGGACTCGAGAATCCAAGTTCTCTGGCAGAACTTTTGCTACGCAAGTCCTTTGCCACCACCCTAGCACGCACTCGATCACTTGTCTTGAAAGCTGTGACCCATCGTGCAGGGATAACTCGCAACCCAACACTCGACTTCTTTGCAAGCTCAACATCATGCCCAGACACAACACGACCAACACAACACTTTGTCATGTTACGGATTTCTTCTCTCATGCCTTCAACTGTCAAAGCGGGATCAAGCGGGATCAGAGTGGTATCATCAACAGCCTCCGTGGGATGCCACAAGAGCACCTCCTTATTGCACAACTTTATCCTTTCAGACTTCACATCATTCCCATGAAACTTGATTGACGACAAACACTCATCAAACATCAAGGGCGAAGTTGCAGGCGACCTGTAGTCAAACTCGTTCTCATCAGGGATCACAACGGGCTCTGAGTTGTCAAGCCAAAGAAAACCAAGCGACGACAGAGTTTCGACTTCCATGTCTTCAACTTCGGCCTTCAAGTCTTCCTCAAGCTTCTCCAACGACGTATCACTTTGACGCTTCTGTCCCTGAAACTCCAGCCTTTGTGCCTCACCTACATCAGAAGGCTGCTCGGGAGCAGGCTGAAAAACAACAGGACCACTTCCCCCAACGCCTTCACCACGCTGCCCGGAGGCAGGAGAACTGGACTCAAGCTGTTCCTTCAACTGCTTCTGTCTCCTCTTGCAAGCAGCACTGTGGCGAATGCCGGGTGCATTCATACCTGATTGACAGGCGGGGCAGTTCGGCGTCAACATCACGTCTCTAGAAGCTCTCTTTGCATCTTTCTCAACATCTTCATGAGTGGCTGCATTAGGTCTCTTGGAAACCCTTTTCCTAGCTGACTTCCTCTTTGGGACATATTCATCTTCATCATCATCTTTCATGTCCAAGTCAAGATCTTCCAACTCATGCTCAGGCGTGGGCGAGTACTCATGACCAACTGGCTGATCTTCGACCTTCTCTTCACCAAACAAGTCTTCATCATGCCCATCAAGCTGATCAGGAACAGGCAACAACGGTGGCTCAACTGTGTCATGCTCAACAAGCCTCTCAACAGGGATCAACACCGACTTACAAAGTTCAGCCTTCCAAGTCAACGGCGAAACTTCCCTCACATTGCGAGCATAAAAACGTCTAAGCTGAAGTTGACCATCCACTCTTAACATACCCTCAACAGCTGCACCTGTCCCCAAGCCAGGGTGAACATATGCCGCTTCCACATTCCGGGTCTCGTTGGGTGCATATTGCCTGATCGAGTCAGGAAGCTCTGCAAGGACAACCGAACCGAAANGAACTACCCTTAGCTGCTTTGAACTTCCCTTCATCTGAAAATTTCTCAATCTGAGTTGCAAACAGCGGAAAGTGAGCGTCCGACAGAACCGTCACTGCTGCACCGGAGTCCAGCAACCACCACGTCGAATCTGCTGACAGGCTAAGTTCTGACAGGAGCGGAAACACTGTGGGAAAAATCTTAACAAACTCATGTTCAAAAGATGTGGTGTCCTGAATGCAAGCATGTTCACCTTTTACCCTAAACATGCAAACCCTCCTAGGCTCAACATGAACCAAACCCTCATGAAAACCATCGCCATCAGAATCTTCTAGAGCTACATCACCAAACGACAACGATGGAACTGCAAACTGCGGATAAGGCCCATGCTGACAACCAAGGTGCACATAAGGTCCTGACGAGTCCTCATGCCTGCCACTTGCTGCACCTACCACAAACGGCTGCGGCGTCAACGAACGACCGTCCTCCAAACGACCAAACAGCTGCGGCGTCACTGAACCATCGTCCTCCAAGCGACCAAACAGCTGCGGCGTCATTGAACCATCGTCCTCACCACGACCAAACGGCTGCAGACACAAAGACCCCACATGCAAAAACTCTTCTTCACAAAAACTCTCATGAAAAATTGCATGAAGTGTTAAACTCCCAACAGTGGTTGACCCATTCTTTCCATCGTCAACATGCCTTTCACTTTCTTCAGAACCCTTTGTTTCGTTCCAAACAGCGGCTTCACTCCAATTTGAACCCTCATGCCAAGTCCAATCATTGTCATAGAAGCCTTCATTCCAACCTACTTGCTCAACACCCCATGACCAATCATGTTCATGCGGATCCCACTCATTGTCATACCACCATGAATCTTCTTCATTCCATGAAACTTCATTAAGTTTTCCCTTTTTGCCAAAACCTTTTCCCGATTTTCCTTTGGAACCAGACCCTTTTGATGACTTCCCTTTGGATTTTCCTTTGTCAAAACGGTCACCCTTTTGAACTCCTTTTGAAAAACCCTTCTTTCCTTTTCCATTCTCACGATTCTTTGGACAATTGAGGCCCACATGGCCAAACTCCTGGCATCTGAAACATTTGACCTTTGCCAAATCCACTTGACATGACTCACTTGAATGCTTACGGCTGCCACACTTACCACAACGATCTCCTTGAATTGCATCAATGTGATACTCAGTGTCACCACTAACATCATACCATTCTGCTCCATCAACGACTTGAGAGATGCCTTTCTTGGTATGAAACTCTTGAAACATTCTCTGTTGCTGCTCCCAACGTTGTGCAGCAGACCTGAACGACTGATAAGTGTCTCCACCTGCATGATGCAACACAAAGTTGCGCACTGCCTCAGGAAGACTTCTCAACATGATAGCCAATAAGTCTTGCTCAGCCAATTGCAGACCTGTCACATCAATGTTCTTCGGCAAAGTCCCCAAAAGTTTCTGAAATCTGGCTGCCTCATAGTCCAAACGACGAATCGTGTCGGTCACTACCGAAGCAGGGCTCGTCTCACTTGCCGACAAAGTGAATGTCCGATTTGCAATAGCCGATCTAAAACTGAGAGCTTCACTTCTCGTCTTCACAGAATACTCCAACGTGAGCTGACGCATCAACTCGAAGCCATTGCTAGCTTGAAGCCCAACGTTGCTTTCCATACCACTCGAAGACAAAACAATGCCTTCTGAGAACGCACTGATCAATGTCGACGTCCTTGGGTGACCACTGAACGTGCTTTTCAGGATAGCCATGAGCCTCATACTGCGAGCCCTCTGCTGCTGAGTCATAGAAATCCATTCAATGGGCTCCGGCCAACGGCATGCGTGTTGAACTTCATGTCCAAACTCTAAGCTGGCCTGCATTGCCCACGATGCGAGCTCACTGGTGTAATTCAACCATCCCAACACTTCGCTCTCTCTTGAGGTCCACGAACTCGTGTTGGCCACTGGAGGATTACCAATCCACTTCTCCGATTTCGAAAACACATCTTGGGGTATCCAACCGCTTTCTCCATACGCATTCCCCAACGGCAACGACTGTCCCATAACTTCATTTTGGGCAAACCTTTCGGGGGATCTACCAAAACCACTACTTAACGGATTTTCCCCAAAACTTTCAGGAATCCCACGAAACTGCGATTGCATGCCTTCATTCACAAACTGCCTCACCATTGCTAACTGATGAGGTCCCAACATCGGCAAAACTCTCAAAACGTCTTGATACATGCTCATCTGCGGCGTCACACCACCAGGAACGGTCGAACCATTAGGCATCTGACCCTGAAATCCATTGCTACCATTAGGATCCAGACAAGGTCCAGACATCTGATTAGGCCCCAAACAAGCTCCAGGCATCTGTTGAGGTCCAGACATAGGATAAGCCCCAGACATCGGATAAGTTCCAGGCATTGGACAAGCTCCAGGCATTTGATTAGGTGTCTGACCAGGCATCTGACCGACGAAATTCCAATCAAACATTGGCCCCTGAAAACCAGGAATCCCTTGTTGCTGTTGTGACTGTTGACCCTCATTGCCTACTCTTCTGCTTCCAGAACTAGGCGTGCTCGGAGGCAACGGAACATCATTATTTCTTCCTAAACCTTGTTCAACTCTAGTTGGTGACGTAGGATCTCCTCTAACTTGACTAGGACTACTTTGTGGCCTTCCTTTACCATAAGGTCCTTGCTGCTCGGGTACAGACTGCATATCCCTGGATCACTTCTCACTAAGTTCCAGACAAACAAGCTCCGCTACCATGTGAAAATCTAAACACCCGTCAACCAGCAAACCTTAAGCGCAAAAGAACCAGCCAAAACCTTCCAGAGACCACGCAACGCTCGCAAACGCGATCAGTCCCAACAAGTCCAAACGTCAAGTCCTTAGAGGGAAAACACGAAACGTTCACAGCACAGAAAGCTTCCTTTTCACCAACCACACGAACCAAAGTGTCTTGACTGCTGTTCTGGTATCTTGCTCTCCCTGACATAAGTTTCCTGTCTGGAGCCAAAAGGTGAAATCAAAAGTGACTTCTGAAACGCATCCAAAAGCAATTCCTAGATTGCAGACTGTTTCACATCAAAGTAAAAGTGTGATTTCTCCAAAACAAACGAAACGTGCATCTCTATACAAAATCTCGGCAAAAATCACTTGTTGCATCAAATCCATATGATAACAGCTCCAAAACCAGCTGAACACCATCGTAAGGTCAAAAACGCCAAACTCATCTGAAAACGTGGCCATAAAAGCTCCCACAGGAGCAAACCAAACTTGCAAAAGCAAATTCACAAACGAATTCCAGCTTTGCTCTCCAAAACCAAACGTAGTCATACCAGATGTGCCAATTGGCACAAACATGCAGAAAATCAATCTCACCTGTATCGCATGAGGAATGCACACCATACTTCCACATTCTATATTGAAGGCTTCGAATACGCTTCAGCATGGGCTGTCTTGGCAGGTATTGTTACTCACCAACACATCCAACCAATCTCTATTCTCATTTCTCTCGGAGGTCCAGCTCTCTACCCCTCAGTCCAGCTCTCCACCTCTCAGGCCTCTATCTTGCTTATCTCGAAGACTATGGCGCATATGTTGAGAAACTTTCCCGCCTCTCTTGAAGCAGTCACCGCTGTGCTCGTACACGGGTGCCACCGTCCCTCCGGCGTGCTCACAGACTTGTTCCACTCGCATATTGAGCCTCATGAAACTCCTTACCAATTTTACGTACGTATCTTTATCTTCTCTGCGATTCCCTGCCTGCTCTCGGTGTCTCTCCTCCAGACGTTCTAGCTATTGAAGAGGCTGTTCGACATCTTGCTGTGGTGCTTTCTCCCACAAGCATTAGACTTTCTCTACATCTAACTCCTCGTTATCAATCCTGTCCGTGACTCTTCCAGTACTCATCTCTCTCCTTCTTGCATGTTACCTTACTTTTCCTCTTCAAGTTTCACAAGAGGCTTGAGGTTCCGTGAAATATGACATGACGACTTAGGATGGATGCATAAGATGAGCAGTGTGGCGCATAATATGTACAGCAATACTGCCATCTTCCAGGCGATTAATGGTGTTCGGGATTCCTAATGGACGAAATTGATCTGCTATCGGACCAGCTTTAGCTTTCAGGATCCGCTGTTGGATCACTCACTGTATCTTCCAACATGACGGTTATCAGTCTCAAATACAACTCTTCCTCCTGGACATGCTTCTTAGCCAAAGGTGACATTGATGGCAGTTACCATTTTGAGTTCTCTCCTGCAACTTTTTGCAATTCGCAGAACTCACCTCCAGTCTCTGTGCTGCTCTTTCCCATTGTCCCAACTATAAAGACATCTGGTCTGACCTTTCTACATCCCTCACGGAACTTGCAGTCGACTGGCCGCACATCCTGTATCCGACATCTACTTTCCCAAAACCGTCCATGATTTCGAAGGTCTTCAATTCTCTCCTATCCTCGATACCAAACGCATCTTGATGCATCTTATCCTCACACTCCTAGCAGTGCCCTGCAGACGCATATTTTACTCAGATAGTTGGCTATTGTCCACTTACAAGAGAATCTGACTCTAGCAAGCTGCGATACGGACATTTCGAAGATCTCTTCCCCTCTACTTGCTCCCTCCGCCAACCTGTCGATATGCAAGGCCAGACACACCACACCTCACTGTTGCAGGCGTCCTCTCTTTCTTTACTGCTCGCTCCATCCGACTCAACGACGAGAACTCCAAACTTCTCCTCCTTGCTTCTTACGATACAATCCAAGATCTACAAGATGCGCTAGGCACTCCATCGCCGCACTTCCCTCCCACTCTGTACGACTTCCATCTCACTTGCATTTTCCGAGTCATGCTCCTGCCAACTCATATCTCATCCTTTGCCCGTAAAGACCATATGAACCAGCTCATTGAATCTCAGCCGCACGTAATCTCGTCTCTTGACATCCATCACTTCCTCTCAGCTCATTCGAACCTCATCAATCAACTCCTCTCACATGCTACTCTCTCCAACATTGTACACATCGCTCGTTCTAACCCTCAGGGATTTTCCGCATATTGTACCATTTCTAACACTGTCAAAGCTATTGGCATCGAAGAAACTGCCTCTATTTACCTTTCTGCAAAGCTTAACTCTTTTCTGACTGAATCCCATGAAGCTATGCACGCAACATTGTTGCTCTCACCCGTAGCAAAAAGACTCTCTGCCTACTCCTACTCTCTGGAATTTAGATTCTCTTTCCTTCACAACCCTCCTCTCCTTCCCGACGCTACTTTCAACTCTAAACCTTATATTTAATCAAGACTCTTGGCTCTTCACCCACCAGATTAGTTACTTTGGCACGTAGGACCTTCTCCCACTCGCCATGCAACTCTCTCATGAAGAGCAAACTTACATTCTCACCCTATGTCTACGCTCTGACCTTCCGCACTCTGGTCCTCCCAGAAACTTTTCGAAAAATTCTCCTAGGTCACTTCAAAGGTTCCACCAAGAGTTCTAATAAAGGCAAGTCTCATAGTAAAAGTATTGCTCCACCTCCCGTATTCGCACCTTCCGTCAACCTCTCACCTCCTGGCCGTCCATAAGATCTTTCTTCCTATCTCATTTATTTCCCACCACTTTCCGCCTGGACATATTGTCCGGCTCGCAGTCGGAACTCTCTTCCTTCCTCCACCCTTGATCTGGTTCTCCCTCTCACACTTGTGCATTCCTTCTCAATTCGTGATTGTTTTCCTCTTTTCATCCCTTTTTCCACTATGTTCTCTTTCACCCGGATTCCTCTTTCCCCATGTTACACTAACCCTACTCCTCTCAAACTTCTCCCTATACCTCTCTTCGTGGCCAGCCTGGGCATACTGTCCGGCTCGCCACTCTTACTTCTCTTTGTCCCCGTTTTCTCTGTTCTTCTCTCTCTCCTCCCTCTTTCTTCTCCATTTACTTTCTCTCTCTCCTCCCGCCTTTCTCCTCCGCTTCTCCTCTCCTCCGCCCCCACAAGGTGTTTGCCCAAAGTTGGCTCTCTGCCCAACGTGGCAGCACCTTTTGTAGCTATAGCCCAAAGTGGTCCTATGATCTTCAGCTATCATTGAGCGCCGTTCCTATGTGCCGCCTACGATTCTGGTGCCACCTATGTTGATGGATGCCGTGGATCACCTGCTACACGTTTGTCTCTTGGCACTCTCCTCACCACTTCAGGTCGCGTTTTTACCATCACCTCACCCTTCTTGAAGCTCTCTATTCCTCTCTTTTGTGCTTGTTTGTATTCCCTTCTCCTCCATTTCACAGAAGAGGTGGGCTAAGTGGGACCAGCCTGTGGCATATTGTCCGGCTCGTCCTCCTGCGCTCGTCAATTCTCTCACCACTCATTTACTTCAACCCACCTCCGCAACGACCTTTGTCTTCCACCTTCTTCCAAACTTCACCTCTTGGTAACCTCTCATACTTCAAACCCTACCTTGTCCAATGGCACTCTCCATAATTTGATTTATATTTTCACCGGTTCCTTAAAAAAAAAATCAAAACTCTCTTCATAATATCTCTCCGTACCTTCCCCCGTACTCAACTCATTGACTTCTCCCTCACTTCTCCTAACACCCATTGTGTCACCCCACTTCTCCCTTGCATCATACCCTCCCCGCCACCGCTTGCCTTGCATAGTTTCACGTTTGTTGAATGACTGCCCTCGCGCCGGGCTTTTTACTGCCACCACTTTGAGCCGCCCCTGGAATAGCGTTGCAACCACTGCCTGGCTGGGCCTCGCTTTGGCTGCTTCCTACGCTTTCTACGCTGTCTTTGCTTCGCCAAGCCAAGATAAACTGAGCGGAATCTGAGGTGGGTGCAGTTTCACGTTTCACTACGTTTCACCACTTTTGCCTATGGGAAGCCAATGCTGGAGGGTTTACCTCGCACTTGACTTCTCCCACAACAGTATTTCGTGCGAAATACTCAATTAAAGGCCAACATTGCAATCACCAACTTATATCCTCCACTTTCCTGCGACTTGCACACTGGCTCTGGCATAGGTGCTTCCTCTTGGTTTCACCAAAGCCATCTTCTCTCTATGTTGGTGCTTCTTCTCTGGCATAGGGGTTGTCTTTCGGACATCACCGGAGCCCTCTTCTGCTGTCCTGGCACTCTAAGTGGATGGTTTCCTGTTTCACCTTTTGCTTTTGTGTGTTGCTTCAAACGGCCTTTTTGCATGTTTTTGTCATTAAATCACATTTTACAACTTGGTGCATCCGACCATAGCGTCCTTTACGCCACTGCTCTGCTGACTGAAGGGCGCTCCGCCCGGGATCAACCCAAGCAGCCGCCAGCAAAAAAATGCTTGTCCGGAGGGTTGGTCATTATCTACCCCGTCTTTGCAGATGGTGGATGGCTCAGTGGTCAACCTCAGCGTTCTCATCATGCTTCTCATCATGCTTCTCACCATTCTCCCTCGAAAATCTAGGAGACCGACGGCCAGCCTAGGCTCCCGCGCCAATTGGAATTGAACGGTCCCCTCTTCACCTTCTTCCCTCGGTGCGGGCTCCTATGCTTTTCAGTCCTCTCCTCGGTGCTCCTTTCCCAGTACCTTCCCTCTCGTGTTTCATTTTCTACGAGATGGTCTGTACTGCGGCGGTCACGGTGCTCCAAGGTTCCTGTCAGCGCATCGCTCTCTAAGGGTCGGCCGGACTCTCTGATTTCGATCCCTGACAGTCCCCTTGTTGGGCCCCGTCCCCTCTTGCTGCTGACGACGTTTCACCGCTTTTTGCGCGGCGTAGTCTTTTCCTTGTGGCTCTTTGTTGCCTCTTGTGGTACTGGCTGGGCTTCTACCCCAAGTTGCAACTTACGACCACCGTTTCACATAAGTCTCTCAACAACCAAATCATTGAGACGACATTCACACTATGCTCATTGCCAACCTCTCCAAGTTAACTTATGGCAGAGCATCCTCGTCGCAAGTTATTTACTTATTGGTATTCAACATTTGTTGCAGTCTTCCCCATTTTGGAACAATCGGTGCCTTCCCCTTCGGACGGTTGACATGCGTGCTCTCGGCGTTGCCAATTAGCCCTTGATCTATCCGTCCGAGGAACAGGCCACCTTTACCCGCCCTTCGCACTCTCTGGGAGACTGCTTTGTGGTTGGTATTGTTTGATTTTTGATGAAGTTGTTGCTTCGGTGGAGTTTTCATCCAACGTTTGTTGCGACATTTTCACTATTTGTAGCTGACAGAAGGGCGACCGCCCGGACAACGGCAACGTTGAGCCATGCAGCATCCAGACAAAAAAAAACTCTTTTCGCTTGTCCGTATCACGCGGTTTCACCAGATCTGGGTTGGTTTTACATTTTCAATAACTGCTAAAATGTCTGGCTGTGCGACTGATTTCTATACATTGCATTGCTCCATCGACGGCTTGGAGCGAACTCACTCAGTTGGTCTTCACTGTGTGGTCTGTTGGTGCTTCACTACATCCTTGCTTAGTATTACGTCTTACTCTCCAGCCGGCTGGTTGGTGCTGTTCTTGGCACTGCGACCTGCAGGGCCCCGTTCAAAGGCTCTCACTCCATACCAAGGACGCGGTCCAGAGGGCAAAGCAGGCAAGGACAGGGTAAATTGACATTTTTTTTGACTCATACCGCGTGCTCTTGTCGCCTTTGACATGTAGTGCCTCACCGAGAATGCCTTGACTAAGAGTCATGCTTGTTCCTCGTTCAGGCAGAACTTGAACATGCGTTCCAGTCAGGCAGTCACGGAAAGTGAGCAGCCGTCCGACGCATAGAGAACAACATTTTGATCCTGCGCAACTTGACTACTGCCAAGCACAACCTGTAGTTTTTAGGGACCGGTTTTAGATGGAGTACGTAACTCTCCCATTCAACAGATTCTGCACTATTTTCAGCCACTAAGTTCGATTGAGGTGTGTAAAGTACGGCAACGAGTCTTGCTCCCTTCAGTCAGCTGTTTGTGGCACGTGGTCACAGTCCAGAAATCTGACTACCAACAATCTGGCTTAAGTAGATTTGGATGGCACTTAGATCCAACAATGATGCCAGGTTACAATAGTGATCTAACTGCCACGATGAGCGCAGCATGTGACTTAGATGCTGGTTAAGAGAGTGATTCTGCTTTTGCATTTCATTTTGCAGAATGACTGGGGCCAAGTGGTGTTTTGTGTAAGGAATTTTGTTGTTTGGGAACCTTTTTTGTTGTTTCTCTTCTCCGTCTCTCCCTTCTTTGTAGTTGTTGTTGGTTTTTCACTTGCTAGTTCACTGTCTTGTCATTGAATCCAACAGCACCTGGCACATTCACTTTTCGCTCACCTGGCAGAGCGTTCTCGTCGCAAGTTGTTCAATATATGTAGACGTCTACTAGTTATGCAGCACCTTCCATCCTTTGGAACAAGCGGTACCTTCCCCTTCGGACGGTCGACATGCGTGCTCTCGGCGTCGCCATTTAGCCCTTGATCTATCGTCCGAGGAACAGGCCACCTTTTACCCGTCTCTTGCACTCTCTGGGAGGCTGCATCGTGGTTTGGTTTTTGGTTTGTTCAAGTTTACGCTGTTGCTTAACTTGGTGTTTTATATCCAGTGATTTTGCGACATCTTCACCCCTTCGTAGCTGACAGAAAGGCGACCGCCCGGACAACGGAGTTGAGCCATGCAGCATCCAGCCAAAAAAAAATCCAATAGCACCTGGCAGAGCGTTGCTATGTCGCTTGTTTTTCAATATCATGTGGGCGTTTTTCAAGTTGTGCAGACCTACCCGTCCCTCACAACACAAGCGGTGCCTTCCTTTCGGACGGTCAACATGCGTGCTCTCGGCTTTCACCCTCGAGCCCTTGATTGATCGTTCGAGGAACAGGCTACCTTTACCCGACCCCTGCACTCTCTGGGAGGCTGCAACGTGGTTTAGCTGGTGTCTTTTTGATTTTTGCGCCGTTGCTTTCATTTGATTGTTTACATCCAATGTTACAGCGACATCTTCTACCCTTTCGTAGCTGACAGAAGGGCGACCGCCCGGACAACGGAGACGTTGAGCCATGCAGCAACCAGCCAAAAAAAAAATCATCAATGTCCGCTACATGACACGGCTTGTTCACACAGTTCAATCTTGTACATGGACTGTCATCCTCGAGATCAGGCGCAGCCACAGAAGGAAAAAAAAACGAGTCGCAACACACGGCAAATTTTGGGCTTTGCATGAATCACACTGATTCGAGTTCTGGTATTTTTCTTTTCAGAAGCACAGGTGCTTCTGCACAAGGACTGCGACCATCCTCTAAGATCAGCCGCAGCCGCAAATCAAAAAAAATTGGTCTTGGATCGATCCAAACGGTGTGAAGATATCACACCACGATGTAATCATATTTCTGCCAAAGAGCACGTGGTTAAGCAGTGGGACATCGTATGAGTTGGTATACTTTTGAGAAGTTTTTGTTTTCGAGATGTTTCACGTTGGTTTTGTTTGAGCAAGCGAGCCAAAACTTTTGTGTCAATATGATTGATTTCATAAGGTTTCAGTTTCTCGATTCCACTTTTCCGTTTGATGTTCACACATGTGACTTGTTTCACATCACTTGCTTTAATTTGTTCGAACGTCGTCAAGACAATTTTCTAAATCGTATGAAAATACCGTCTAAACACAGCCGTTGAATTCATTGTAAGTGTGAATGCCATGACCTCCCAACTTTCCGTCAATCAGCTCTAATATTGAACAAAGAGGTGTACAGTTTTGAAGGTTTTGGACATTTTCAAAATTCATACGGACAGCATTTGGGTTTTGATATTGTTGGGTCTGATGGACATGATTGCCAAGGTACAGGTAGAACGTTTGTGGATTGTCCAATTTTGGTTCCCCAGTGATTGGTGGAATACAACTGCCACAAAATATTCGCAAAGAAATGTGTTCGATGATAATAAATCTGGAAACAAAATATTGCAAGTATATAGCTTTACAAACCTTTCTTCTGAAATGTTTCGCCATGTTGTTGGGACACCTTGCCGGGCAACGTCCAGGCAAGGCTTGCTGTCACAGTCACACAATGTTTCGCCAAGCATGTTTGAATTCGCAATGAATTGGTCACACCCATCATCTTACGTGAATACGTTTTTGTCTGTTTTTTAATCAAACTTAGATATTTTTTGTAGCAATGGCATTTAGGTTGGTCCCGGGGCTGGGCCGCACCTTTTGGTGTTTGACGCAGACATCAGGTGTTCTACCTTCCACGGTAGGCGCAAACAGCTCTTCAAGCAAAGGTGGAAGGCCACGGCTGCTACATGGCAGTTGCCACACGATGGAACACGCATCAGATCATCAAAATTTTGTTTGTATTGAATGTAGGTCCAGGGAAACGGTCCGTCATTTTGGTATACTTTATTATCTATTTGAAAAAACCTGATCAATTGGGGCTTTTTGTGGAAGTATCCAGCTACAGCGCCACACTGATGACTCAAGTGCTGTAGCCAGGCCATCTATAGGAAGCACCCAGACAGCAGGTGCTAGGCCAGAATATTCTTGGGGGATGAATGTACTGGGCAACCCCCGAAAGTCCGGTGGCCACCGATTGATTTTGGGAGTCCGGAATTTTGGTACATCCAACTGCAAAACTGTCTTTGAAGAACCAATTTGAACCTCAGAGGAAAACATGTCTTTGCAAGCAGAAGCAAATACAGTGATGTCTTCTCTTTAGTTGCTGCTGTGATGCAAGCTACTGGAATGGATATATTAGGTGGAAATAGCCTCTTGCTTTGGCTGTTTCCAGAATGGTGTTTCACAAGAAGATCCTTCTGAAGCTTTCTTCTATGACTCTAGTGTTGATATGAAACAGTTTGTCACCATTGAAAAGACTGCAATCAACCATTCCTTGAGTGGTCAGACTCTGTAGAAAGTTTGTTCAATTGGAGTTCTTCCATTGTGCGGTTGAATCCTGCTCGTAGGGCTGGTCTCCTGGCATGTGCACTTCATGGTGTTGCAGCGCCGAAAAGGAAGGTGCCAAGAGAGCTGCTTTCAGTGTTGCCGGTGGTGCCGACAGCAACAATGGGAGTCTCTGCGCCAGGAGGTCTATACAAAACAAACTTGCTTGCTGGATTATAGTTAGACCATTTTTTAAGGATTTGGTCGTGATGTTTCAGTCAAAGGCCTTGGTCTTCTGGATGTGTGTGGTAGCTTTAGTCCTGAAATTTCAAGTCCAAGACATCCAAGCGATATTCGCTGCTTTGCCCTTACTGCATGTTTGGAGAATGGAGGCAGTGAAAGGTCGCGGGAAAGGCAGCTTCAGTGGAAAGGGCCGTGGTCCTGGGCAGGAGGGAACAGCGTTGCCAGCATTTCAACAAAGGCACAAGAAAGTTTGCGAAGTTTGTGGAACCAGTTTGCTTCATCCATCGGCAAGTGTGGATGGGCTTTCTGTCGTGAAGTTGCAAGGATGCTTGTTCTTTTTTTGTGTGAGTGTGCGTGTTTTGAAACGCTGAGATTCAGAGATTAAAACATGGCACACTTCATGCCAAATCCTGGGCTATGCGAATACGAAAGGAGCCTGGTTCCAACAGCTCTGCGCGAGAGCGCTTTGAACATCGGCGCAAGCAATGGGCAAGGGACCTAGAAAAATTGAAGGGCGAAGGACCTGGGTTTCTAATTGCTTTCGCTAAAACGACCAACCATTCACAGGACCACATTATCACTTTCAAAATGATTCTGACTGAAAGTTGATCAATTTGTGAAATACTGCTACAAGATCTTTATTGTTGGTCCTTCTGACATTACTCAATCATCCGTTGACTTTCTTGTTTGGGATTGGTTGACAATCCGCCACGCGAAAAAGACGCTTTAGGTCCAGATGTACCAGACTGGGCAGTTAGATTTGGAGTCTTCGGTGAAGACCGAGGTATGAAGGGTTTTCGCAGGGTGAAGGGTATCAAAGGGTAAGGGAGGATGAGTGGAAGGCTTCAGAAGTCCATAAGCGGTTTAGAGTTTAGAAGATGTTCCCTTTCAAAAAGAGTTGACTCTCGAGTTCCATTGGTTCGATGTGACTTTGCACTGAGTAGTCTTTGTGGTTTGCCGTAGTAGCAGTGGCCTCACAGGCGGATCAGGAGAGGCTGTTGGAGGAGGAGAAGCGTCGTCAGGAGGAGCAACTAAAGGTGGGCTTCATGGGGGTCTGGAGTGACATTCATCGGTTACCTGCAGGGTGACAGCTGTTGGGTTTAGCGTGGCTATGGCTGAAAATGACCGACAAATTGGTCATTTTCAGGAATGGTAGATCCATTTTGGCGCCCAAAAGTTTTTGCATCCCACCCAAACTGACCCAAACTAATATTGATATGAATGTATCAAATCATATGCTTGTTGATTTACATCGCAATGCCTGGTTGGCAAAAAGTTGATGGTTCTTTGACGGCCTCAAGAATCAGAGGTGAAGTAAGTACCCACAGTTGTCTAGGACATGGCGGATTCTGTGGTGTCAGATTGTTGAGGCTGAACTGAAAAGTCTTACAGATAGCGGAGCAGTTGCTGGAAGCTAAGACAGATGCATTTGACTGAAGTGCCGTGCAAGAATTGAGAGCAGTTTTATGGACTCAAGCAGCTGCCTTTGAAAACTTCCGCTTTGACTGACGCAGAATCCAGTGGTTACAAATAGAAAGTGAACTGGATCTTACCAAGCTCAGGTAGAATGTCTTCCAAATCTCACAGGAAAAGCCTGGGAATATGCTGTGGCAACCTTAGAGTAGAAGGGTGGATCGTTGGTGTGTGTGAATGGATGGGTCTGAAAGGATCAGATGTGACGCCATTTTGCTCGTGGCATACGGCTCCATGAGGTCGAATGCCTTTTGTCGTTGGGTGACCTTGCAGCTGCCAGGGAAGCAGTCTTGAATGGCAGGCGATGGGTTCAAGCCTCCGAAAACACCACCATGATGTTCTGACAGATGATCAATGCCCAAGCTTCCCGCAGTTGCTACAGTTTTCTTTCCTCTTTCTTCATACATTTCTAGGGGTATGGTGTCCTGTTGGATAATTCATTTCCCATGAAGCATGGGTAATGTGGAAAGTTCTGGGCCTTGAGCCATCCCCGTCGCACTTGTTAAGTATTTTACTGAAATACCTGCAAGGGTTTGGTAGCAGATGCCAGAATGAGATTCGGGAAGGGGGTTCGCCTTTCGTCCTTGCTTCAGCTCAAAGTGGCCCGGTTTCCTTGGTACACAAGCATGGAATCTAAATTGACAGGTTGTGGGATGTCAATTTAAGATTGGAAATACTTTGCAGTCTCAAAAGATCTGATGGCTAGTTTGGATACATATCTGAAGATCATTGATTTCTCCGCCAACAACGACCACTTTGCATGGTGCCCTGCCCCAGCCTCATCTAATCCATCATGCAGGGAGGCGAGAGCAAAGATGGGGTGATGTTTTTTTGGTGGAGGTGAGTTTCGAACAAGCCGTTTTCAAATAGTTTGTGAAGAGAAAATTGCATTGCTTCAGGGTCCCAATATTTTGGAAAACGACAAGATCTGCAGAGAACTATTGACATAACTCGTCAGTGCAGCAAACCAGCTTGCAGCCAGATGTCTATCCAACTGAAGGACGTCTAAAATCCTAGACGAGCAAAACAATGGATTTTTTAAACCTATGTTTTTTTAATTTTAAGTCTTGATTTAAAATCCATTTGGGATATGATTGCGGTCTTTCCAGGCACTATGAGACGCATGCTGTGGCTTCTACCACTTCTCCTAGCGATGCTAGCAGCGCAGCATCATGAGGACAGAGCCTTGCCATCCCATCCCATCCATCAAAATCATCAAATTTCAATCTTGACATCGGTAGACTTCGCGGCCACTCAACACCTGCCAAGTCTTGGGTTGAAAAAGTGTAGCTGATTCATGGTCACATAGTTCACAACTTGACCGATGCCGGGTAGCATGGCCAAGATATCGTTGTAAATGTCTTGAAACGATCCATGTGTCGAATCATTGAAAATTCGCAGGATGAACTCAATGAAGAGGAGCGGCTGCAGATGACCTTGGGGTTGGTCAAAGGTCAAAGTTTTACCTTTGGAATTGAAAAGATTCATGATGGACGTATGATTGTTCATGATGTTTTCTATTACGAATGAATTCATGCTACCAATCCTTTTGGGAGCAGTGCAAAGGGGGGTGTGACGCTCAATGCAGTGTTTCAGGAGCTTGAAATGGCTGGCCAGGTAATGGAAGGAGGACATGAAGAGGCCTGTAGAAACCTTATTCAACCCCCCACTCCCAATGCTTGGGAGGTTAGGAATCACAGCCACATTGGTGGAAACTCAACACTTTTGATAAGGCTCAGAGGCTCAGAAGGTGACTTTTGGAGCTAAGCCTAGAGTCCTAGAGTTTTGGATCTGCAGATTTATTCACCTCCAAGAGATGACTCTGTCCATCAGGTCACATGTTCAAACATGGCGCTGCCTCTCAGCTCCTTCAGGTGAAGCCTAAAGATCTCACAGCCGCGGTGTTCCTGCTTGGAGGAGTCACCTTTGTGATGTCCCTCTTCTATTTAGTGCCCCTTGGGTTGCAAAAAGATGAAGATGAAAGAAGTCACCCAAGAAATTGGAGCTGGAACAAACGTTCTTTGTAGTCGAGACTGCACGAATAAGTTAGATCCTGGAGTGACAGCTTTGCCTTCGACAAGAATGGACGTTTTCTTTCCACGTCAGGAACCATCCCGACATGGATATTCGAGATCACACCTGGAAAGACACTCGACAGCACGTGTAAAACCGAGCTCAAACGGCCTTCAGACCTGATGATACCGTGGCCCCACTGCAGATCCGAGTAAATGACTTCGTTCTCACTTGGACCCCAAAAGAGGATGGCAAAGATGTTTCAGCAGGACCTTGTGTTGAATGTCAGCTGTGTGGGATTTGGTCAGTTAACTCATATATCATAGATATATTATGGATGGTTGTTCATGGAAACAGGTACTTTTGCTGTCCTAAGGTCATCAACGCAACAGTTTCCATCTTTGTTGCTGTCCTACTCTTCCAGGCAGGAAGCTTTTGAATGTTTGACAAAGATTTTGCAGTGAAGCATTTGAGGCAGTTTCCTAGGGTTTGAACCGCCCCCCCCAAAGTATTTGGGGAGGGTGCTTCTTCTCACCCTTTATCAGGGCATCAGTGGTGTGACTGACCGGGTGAGTGACATCTACTTCGAGTCTGCCGATCATCAAAGCACAGCCAAGATTTGTGCCTCGGCATCACGGACTCCCAGGACCCCAAGATTTGACAACTGCTATACCGCTGCTACGACTGCTCCTGCTGCTCCTGCTACAGCTGCTGCCACTTGCTGTAAAGATCCTTCCTGAATCGAAAGTATACGAATCTACAAATGTATATTCATGTTTGATCTGTAAGTTCTTAAAAGGCATTTGGTGACACAGTTTCGTCGCTATTCTGCTGTGGTGTGTGCGGCTGTGCCGTGGTGATTTGCTTCTCAGGGTCTGTCTTCCTTGAATTACTTTCTTGGCAGGCGCAGCACTTTGGGAGTGTTTTCTCTATCTTGTTGTAAGAATTTTCAGGTATCATCGCTGTGCATTTCGGATTCTCTTCAATTCGATTCTGCGATCTTTCGTGTCTTGCACCCCCACGTTTCCATCTTACTGCGTTTTGCATTCCTGGGTCTTCCGCACGCTTTGTGGTGAAAGTTGCATGCGTTTAGCTGTCACGTATTCTTTTTGCGTTTTGCATCCTAAAGTTTCTTCTGCACGCCGTAGTGGACATTTTTTGGCGTGGATGCGTTGCTGTGGACCGCGTGGTGTGATCTGTGTTTGATTGCTCTTCGTTGCCTTGCCTTAAAAAAGAGAGCACATGGAGAAACGGAAACGAGAACCAAGTGATTTATAGGCCAGTGTTTTTCTACAGGTTCGAAACTTCAGAAGCTGGCTTGTCCAGGCACTTCTGAAAGATTGGCATATATGCGACAACTTCAGAAAACACAACAAAAAAGACATCTTAGAAGGCTTCCAGTCCAGAATTTGAGAAGCAAAGTGCAACGTATCATCTAGACTATCAGGCTTCGCTTATGCCATCTTCTTGATCTTCTATGGAACCTAGCCTGCAAAGAGAAAACAGCACTTCGGTAACGTGTGCTTCCAGCTCAAGATTGCATCGAGGCATTTTGAGATTCGAGACTCACCAAGGCACCCTTCATGCGGTCCTATACAGTCTCGCCTATTCGATCCGCACTCAGATGGATGGAAAGGTTTCGTGCCCTCCATGGACAGAATGGTGTCCTCCAGATTTCAGTGCTCATTTCTGTGCCTCCAGCCCCATCGCGGCGTACAGGATTTTCCCACCATTCCAATGATTCAGCATGTGAAGATGTTTTTGCTGTCAGGCCTAAACCGGTTCCAAGTCTCCCAACGAAGACCAGCAGTTTCTGGGGTGCTCTTCGCCCTGGAAAAAGTGCAATCCTCGTCCCTTGGCCAAGCTTGACTTTTTTGGGCTGATTTCAACACTCCAAAGTACGCAAAACGCAAAGCATAGCGATCGAAGGGTGCCCGTTCGAGTGGACGGTCCCATGGAACGAGACTATCAAAGTCACCTATTTCTTGAAGGCTTTTCCAAGGTGCCATTCAAGATTTTTCTGAAAAAATTGGGGTATCTCAATCTCAAATCTTTAAAATCCCTGTGAAATGCTGCAAAATTTCATGGATGCCCATCTGGGACTTTGAGGAAAATGCTGCACTCAACAGTTTCTTTGTCGCTCTAGGCCTCGGAAGATGGCACTTTCGACCAAATCCTCAAGCGGAAGGCGCTGAGAGAGAGAGGGTGTCTATGGTTTGGGATCCAATCTGGAGATGGGGAAACTAAACATGAGAGCTGCTGGGCCTGAAAACCAAACCCCGAAGTCTCAGATGAGTTGGTGTCCTTTTTGTTTTTGTAGGGATGGACCAATCAACCATCTCACTTCTCGTTGTGCATATGTGTTGCGTCCTCTCCCGCGTCAGATTGCTTGCTGGGCCACGCTTTGGTCGCACATGGCGGGTTTCGCACACATCCGTTGCAGCCTGGATTTGCAGCAGCTTCCTATGTTCCAGGTGGGAAAGTACTAAGCGAGGGTGAATGAGGATGGTATGGGATGGTCATCCTACCCGAAACCAATAGGGGTTACGGCTGAATGGAAGCATGAGCAAAAAAGGTCCGCTTTACCAGTACCATCTGTCACTATCATGAACAGTGCTTGGATATGCATAGGAAGTGCACTACTGGCTGCGATTTTGGATTGCGTGGTGGAAAGACTTTGTCCCTCTAGAGAATAACAGCACCTTGAAATGATCTGATCAAGCAAAATTGTTAATGGAGGATCTTTTGAAGCCATTTCGGGTGTTCATGTTTGTGAACATCAACCTCCTCCTCCTCCTCCTCCTCATCATCATCATCATCATCATCATCATCATCATCATCATCATCATCATCATCATCATCATCATCATCCTCATCCTCATCCTCATCATCATCATCATCATCATAATCATATCATAATCATATCATCATCATCATCATCATCATCATCATCATCATCATCATCATCATCATCATCATCATCATCATCATCATCATCATCATTTCATCATCATCATCATCTATCATCATCCTCTACTCCTACTACTACTCCTACTCTACTCTATCATCATACATCTATCATACTACTATACTATCTATATCATATCATCATCATCATCATCATCATCATCATCATCATCATCATCATCATCATCATCATCATCATCATCATCATCATCATCATTTCATCATCATCATCATCATCATCATCATCATCATCATCATCATCATCATCATCATCATCATCATCATCATCATCATCATCGTCATCATCATCGTCATCGTTATCGTCATCGTCATCGTCATCGTCATTGTCATCGTCATCTCTATCCTTGTCATCCTTCCTCTTCTTCCTGATGATGATCATCATGATCATCTTCTTCATTCTTGTCATCCTTCTCCTTCTCCTCCTCATCTTCGTCATTTTCTCAATTTCCGCCTTGTCAGGGTGCCATGGCAATCCTGCCAACCGCCTTCAACGTCGGATCAACTCAGGGTTCTCACAGTTGGGGTTTCTGGCGGCAGACTTTGGAGCCAGAACTGCTGCCATTTTTTGATTAGGTTCACAAAATCTGTTCGTAGAGTTCTTGACGTATTTCGTTGAAATTGAAAGATTAAATAAGTGATGATGTTTTGAAGGAATCCTGTTCAAAGCACTTGACATGAACAGTTGACCTTACGTGACCTTTTTTCTGAAGGGAATGGAAATCTTTGGCACGTGTGTGAATGTACATTTGCATCAAAATTGATCATGAGACGGGAACTTTGAATTTGATTTGAAGTTCTGAAAGTATTTTGAAATCAGACTTTATTGTGCAAATGTCCTTGCACAAGGCGTTGGTGCTGGTGGTAATCTTCAAGTTGTCAGAATCTTTCAGAAGTCACTTGGACAAGATGGTCGAGGGTCGGGCTCTTGGAGTATGCCACAGTATCCAATACCATTGACAGATTTTGAAGGTTTGCACACAAACACATTCTCAAAGGCTGTGAGGCTTTGAGTCTTGGTGGATGCAGTGTGATCATTCTGTTCCGCACGGGCCATGGTTTCCCTGCTTTGCATACCATGTGTTTCCTTTGTCATTCTAATCTTCAAAAAGCATTTGAATTTGTGGGAGTTTTCCTTTCAAGGTGATCTCCTTTCAGGGAAACTTTGGAAGCTGAAAAATCATCCGCAAACCAAATATCGATGACTTTGTGCATCCAGCCATTTAGACTTTTCAGTTGCTAGTATGTATTGTACATACTTTGGGAGGTTGGGTACAGAGTACAACACCCTGGAAGTTGACATCATAGGATACCTTTTTCAGGTGAATGTCTACAAGGGAGAGCTTTGAAAACCTGCAAACCTGGGGGCTCTTCTTACTTTGACAGGTCGCTTTGAAGCCGCGGAACCCAAATCTTTCGAGCTGTTGCAGGAGAGTGCTGAGGCCAGATGGGCATGCGCAAGATGCACCTGTGCTTTAGCTGGTATCTTCCGGTATGTTCCATACGTTTGAGTCTGCTATGGAGTCATTAGGACTCATATATATAAAAAGTTGATTCTTGATGTGTGTGGTTTAGAATGGCAGGAATGGAACATCATGAGATCCTGAAGAATGGCCAAGCCAATCATAGAAAAAAATTGGAACGCAGTCATGACTTGAGCCCTTCTGGAAGATTGGCTAGAAGAGCCTCTCATTTAAATCTTTGCAAAATTCCCATTTCCAGCCCCCAATCGTTTCAATGTTCCAGGAAGCTGAAAATGATGTCGGGTAGCCCGGGTCATTGGCTGGCTTTTTTTTGTGCACCTGTCTTGATGCAGCAAGTGACACTGCTCTGCCCAGATTGCCGCTATTGGCATTTCCTTCTCCACTGTAGCAACTTGGCCAACTTACAATGATGGACGCTCTGACGCTCTGAACAGTGGCAAAATCAGCCGAGCTATTGTAACTAGCCAAATGGCGTAAGCCTGTAATAGTATTCAGAGCTGGGAGTTTCAAGAGGTTGGGTTTGAGGGCAAGGAACCAGGTTGACACGCGAATTCAAGTTTCCCCCGTGGATCGAGGTGGTCCTCCGATACTTGGCGGCAGTTTTGCGGTCACGGGTAGTGGGATTTGGTCCGCGTGTCCTAAGGGTGTCCTTCAAAAAGTTTTCACTTGAAAGGAGAACTTGGAGCTATGGCTCCATGATTGTAAGTCAATCAAGGAGTTTGACCACCACTTTTGTTAAAGACTTTCTGCCAGGCTATGTCATGACACATCAAATGGCCAATGTCTTGGGCTTGGAGCTTCCTGTCCACAATCACTCTACGGCGGCCAAGATTGGTATAGGCCAGGTGGAACCAATCTGGGGATGCTGTCAGATGGAGACACATAGAGTGGGTCTGAGTGGGTTTTCTTGTACGGCAACATCGTATGCCTTGTAAATTTTAGATGAGACCATAATGAGACTCCAATTCCCAGCCAGAAGTTCGGGTGGTGACTCTACAAGAGGGCTGAAATTTACAGGATCTACATGATCTACTCTCACGTGTTTCACATTGACCTAAACAGGTCCAACAATTTGCTGATAGCTGAGAAAAATAAGTAAATAAGCATCATTTAAATATAAATGATGCGCTTGAAGGTCGACCTTCATCCATTTGTACTGCTTTTGGCCACAGACAAGCAAGTGTTGGAAGTGACAAGTTATCTAGTTTTTGGAAAAGAGAAGGGATGCAAACCCAAGCGCAGGAAAACAGCTTCTCTGTCTCCGCATGATTGAAATCTCCATTGGCAAAGAATGATTACAAGCATGAATGGCGGGCGATACAATAACTGCGCCTTCAAATGCTGACAAGCGTGCTCTCTTGATAGGCGTCGCTGCACTAGTCTCTGCGTTGATCTCCATCTTCATTCTCATCACTCACACGTGGCACTTCATCTGCATCCAAGAGAGATAGGCTTCCGTTGTCTGGTGTTTCATGGTGTGAACTCATAGGATTCAGATTCTTCTTCCCCTGAAATTTCAGAACTGGAGACAGATTTATATAAGTTGTGATTAACCGACAAAAAGGAAAGGAACGATCAGGGAGATGGAAAGCTTTGGAAGCCATTCAAGGTAGCTGTCAGAGGCTTGCACTTAGACTTGTAGATCTGATGCTCTAAGGGTGGAGAAAAGGTCTGGGTATTCAACGGCATCAAGTGTCAAAGAAGAAGGAGGTGTCAAAGAAGAAGGAGGAGAGCTCATGCCAAAAGAGGAAGAGTTACATGCACCTCGCAGAGATTACAAGTGACTTGGTTGAGCCCTTAAACTCTGTCATTCCCAGCTTTTTCATCAAGCCAAGTTGGAATTTCACCAACACTGCGAAAGGGAACAGAATCAAACGCCGTGGTCCCAAGAGTTGTGCCAAGGACAAGATGGGTTTTCATTGCCAGCAGCACCTTCGCCACTGCTGCCTCATGGTGTGGATTGTGTCTTGTCCGACTTGTCCTTCACCTTTCACATTCCGCACCCACAACGAAGAAAAAGATGTTGGAGTCATTGCCATGGATCCTCTGGGTCTCCTTGCATCCTGCTTCAGGTATTGCTCGAAATGGATGCTCTATGGTGCCATAGCGCATGAATGGTTGGTCGGATCGGGTGGACTGTGGTCTGGAGTTGCGAGATTTTACTTTTCTACCTCCTTTGTGTGCCACGTAAGTATTCAGTCTGGAATTGAATGGATGTCCTTTGGTTGCCTCGGGAATCGAATGTGTTTTTGATTTTGGCGCCCATCCGGCAGTCTCCTTTGATGAGCCTGGAGTTATTTCAGCTCCAAAATCAGTGGATTCTTTTGGCATATGATGATTGGGGAATTTTTTAGCATCGGACATGAGGAATGGAAATCAATGCCGATGCGGACACCAATCCCAATTCTTGCATTTCTCGCGTCATCCTTGCGCTTCTGGTGACTTGGAGAGCTGTGTAAGCTGCAGTGGGTGATCTTTGAACCTGGTGGGTCTCGGAGTTGTTGACTATAGTCTGAGAAAACTCTGACTCGTGAATGCCTGTATGGCCTGATATAGTTGGATGGAACAGCCAACCATCAGTTCGATTGGGAGTTTAGATGGCACAGATGGCGCTTTCTTCAAACAGCTGCGCGCCTGAGGTCTCTTTTGGAAGCTTTCTTATGGTCGTGGGCTAAAACCTTTTTTGAAGTCAAGTGATGTGCAGTTGCACTTGTCAAAGAGTTGTGCCGCAGTCGTTTTCTTTGGAGCCACCATGTTTGCAGCTCCCACAGATTGGAAGTACAAACAGTTGATATTCATTTCGCCATTCTGTGAAAAAATTGAGCCATACTGGCTCAAATCAAAGAAACTGAGTAGACGGAACGAGTTGATGGAAAGTTGCTTGCGAGTTCACATGAGTTTTCGTATACGTTTGCTCATTGGTCTGCTCGTGCTGGCCATTGGCGAACAAAGCTCTGAAGAGACATGTCTCAAACACTTTCGGAGGGTCCCTGCTAGAACTTTATTTTGAAACTCTTTGGGACCCGTTGGGAAACAGACCTCGAAGGAAATCTAACAAGTTCAAACTTTGATTTGAATGAAATCGCAATTTGGCACACTTGCTGTTCCTGTCGCCATTTTTCAATGTTTTTCTCATGATGTGAATCCCATCCATGGTTCCACCAAACACAACGTGAAAGCCAGCCAATTTTTACATCTAAGGAGCTTGAGGCTGATATACCGGAGCGTCTGACTCCGACAGGATCTGACAACATAAGGTACCAAGACACCAAGACATGGACTGTTGTGGATGCTTCAAGTGTTTGGATACTGGCTGCGGAACTTTGTGTAATGTGTAGCTGTTTTTGCGAAGACTTGCTATCCTACTACGCAGTTGTGTCAAGTGGAGTGCCGGTTTGCTATTGGAAAAAACAATTAGAGAATGTCAGTCCGGTACATTTTGGAGGACTTTCTTTTTCAAACTTCCTTCCACTTTGTAGGTCTGAGACGTGTTGATTTTTGACACACAAAAAACTCGCCCAAACTGCTGATCTCTGCAAAGGCCCAAGTATGACCTGGAGCTCCGAATGCTCCAGCGCCATGGACGTGCACCGTTGCCACCAGATAAAGGGCATATCCCCAGTGGCCAAGATGAGCTGATGCAGGAGCCGTTTTGAAGTTGAGGGTGACGTGCTTTCGTGCCTTCCTTGTTATATTGCAAGACGTATGTGATGATGGTAACGGTGGTGATGCCACTAATGATGGCGATGATGTTGATGATGGTGCTGCTGCTGCTGGTGATGATGTTGATGATGATGATGTTGATGATGATGATGATGATGATGATGATGATGATGATGATGATGATGATGATGATGTGCTGATGATGATGATGATGATGATGATGATGATGATGATGATGATGATGATGATGATGATGATGATGATGTGATGATGATGATGATGACTATGATGC